>JAUEJK010266226.1:0-16321 GCA_032274865.1 Eryngium alpinum
AGTCAATTTGTAATTCATGTAAGGTAATATTTGTTTTAACATGTGGTGTGTTTTATGTTTATTATTTAATTTTAATTTTAATTAATAATAATTATTATATTATTATTATGATCTTTTAAAATTTAGATTAAATATTATTATATAAAAATATAAATTTCTTAGATCACATTTTTTTGTCGTGCGGGAAGCACGGGCAAAACTAGTTATAGCATAAAAGTTCTGGCGGCGAATGTACCTTATAATTACATGAAGGCTCGGTCAAATGTAACTTGTACCTTATAACTACAGTAGGAAAGTTCGGAGGTTATCTATTTTAACAAGTCTTTTCTTAAAAGTCCTTATTTATTAACTATTTTTTATCCTCTTTATTTTAATAAAATATAAAGAATTATTATATTTAAATTTTGATGCTCATACTCTTATCACATTTTAGATATATTTAAATTCACCTAATTTTAGCATTTTAAAAAAATCAGCTAAAATCCATATATATGACGGGATTAATAAAATTTACAAATATATCATATATAAAAATGAAATTTATATGTTGTAATTATATATTTAATAAGAAACATATAAACTGATACTGAGATATATAATTTTTTAAATCACAAAGTACAGCACACTGAAAACAAAAGATAATAAAGAAAAATGGTGAAAAAGAAGAAAAAAAATGATAATTTTTCCACAAACGAGGTATACAATTGAAAACTTAATATATTTTATAATTATTAATTTTATATTGTATCAATTTTTTTACAAATATATATTTCTATACCTTTAATTATTAATAATTAATTTATTAAATATAATTTGAAGACTTATTTATTTATTTTATTATATGTCGCTATAAATTGAATGTTTACAGAAATTTACAATACTCTGCATAAAAATTAATAAAATAATAAATACACAAACAATTTCAGGTTTAATAGAGCTTTTCTATTTTATAAATTTAAAAACATAAACGTTGTTGATTATATGATCAAAGTTAATTAATTGAAATTTTTATATAACTATAAATCTAAAATTTTAAATGATAAACAATGAAAACTTAAAAATACTACCTCCGTTTTCACTTAGATTTAAGTGTTTTAACGAAGTACTAATATAAATTATTTTTAATTTTTTTTTCCAAATAAAAATATAATAATTATATTTTCATTTAAAAAAAATTAAAAATAATATATATTAGTATCTAGTCAAAATATCGAAAATTACATAAAAAAAAAGTCAAATCCCTTATATAACGAGGGAGTATAAACAACCGACACTTATTATTATTACTAATTTTCATATTTTATGACTATACGCCGCTTTCAACTTTAATGACACGTGGCACTACTTTAAACACATATAAACCTCGCGCTTCATGCAGAACGACACGTGGTTACACGTTGCATCATTTCTTGATGCCACCGCTTAATTCATATGTTTTATATCTGCATATTTTCCATTGTTTTCTTTACTTATAACTTTCCTTTCTCGATTGCAAAATACACATAGTTGTATGGGTGATATGCTTTCATCTCAGGTATGATTAAATATTTGTTCTGCTATTAATCTTTAATATGATGTTGATTAGCTGTTTGCTTATTTTTCTTTTGATTTTACTCTTGATATATTATAAATCCAATAGTTTTCAAATCTATTTCTACTAGATACATAACTTTGGTTTGTATAACATTGATTAGTATTTATGTTAGGTATATATTTAAACAAGTATGTTAGAATACTTATAAGAGTTTAATCTCTTCTTGTAATCAATGTTTTGGAGGTTTATTTGTGTATTGATGTAGTTTGATGTCAAACAAAAGTAAATTTGAAAGCATATTGCGTTGTATGTGTACTTTGAACATGTGTTTAAAAAAAATCTCTCTTTTATTTAATATTATAGTTTCTGTCAAGTTAACTATCAAGGCAAGGCATGTTTAGTGTTACATAGAATTTAGAATTTGATATTTTTTCATTTATACAAATGTTTGTTTATGCCTAATCCAAATAAGAAACAAGTAAATAATTATATTGTGGAGTTTAATAGGCTTATTTGATTTTTTTTAAATTTAATCTTCTTATTTTTAATTTTATTTTCCCTCTTTGTGACACAGATACATGATGAGATTGCCTCGCTTAACATGGGTAACTACTCAAATCGAGTACGTCCTCTTAATATTATGATTAACATCGTATAGTTTTCCGGTTTGTTTGCCTTTCAATATTGGAAACACTTGATCCATATTAGTTCTGTTTAGTAATCTTACTTCACAGGATAGTTTTGATAATGATGGATGGCCTTAATTATATTTGAGTCTTTTATCTTCTTTGTAAGATATTTCAAAACGTTATGGATGATATAATGAAAATTGCGTATAATCATCATTTTAGATAATATTTTGATCCACTATATATTCTATTTCAGGTCTAAGACCTTATTTTGTATCGGGGTCTCAAATTATTTAACATCCTCAATTGGTTATATGCAGGGTTCACCATCTCTCAATTTAATCATGATTACTCCGATTAAAGTTTTAAGAATCATTGCTGATCAAGGATAAGTAAGTTACTATCGTTAATATACTAATTATTCGTGTTAAGTAAATTATTATCATCAATATACTATACTAATGATTATGTGAAGTCGTTTTATAAATTATCTGTCTTAAGTTATGAATGTCTCCAAATAATAGTTATTATATACTATCTAGACTCTGGCCTTAGTGGTTCGCACTTGGCACTTGAATAACAAATTAAATATACCCCGACTTAAGTAGGATACTGGCTTTTTAATTGTCGATATAAAGATGATGTTTTACGGGCAAAACCTTTGAGGGTCTCTCTGTTTGGCCATGGATATCTTGTCTTGTTTTGTAATGTTTGTGTTTCATGGATATCTTGTCTTGTTTTGTAATGTTTGTGTTTCATAATTTTGCTGCATGAACATGATGCAACGCTAAATATTTCTAAGGCTACCCAAAGATATAATCATTTAATGTCCATATTTTCGTCTTCAAGATCATTTTTCAGGTAAATTTTGTGTGACCGAAGTTTGGGATAATTTCATTTTACATCACAAGCTTTTTCCATACAATTTATTTGGGTTCCACATAACTGACTTATATGGAGCTCTAGTCTTATAATTATCGTCTTCCCCTAATGAAATTGATTACTACTTCTTACAATCTTTTATTAAGAAATTTAATCAAATAGGGGGATGTGATTAGGCACTCTCAGACCATTCTTCTGCCTACATCTACAACAGTTTCTAGAACACACTATCTTCCTTCATCATGAAACTAATTACTAGTTCTTGTTATGAATGATCGGAGGAGGTGATAATATTGGAGCAATTTTGATGCAAGTAATCTTCTTTAGAGGATCACGCTACAATACAGAGACATTGATAACTCTCATGGGAGTTATGATAATAAATTGCACTATTCCGATGTTATTTATCTACTTTTCACAATGGGGAGGTTTATTTTGGGGATCCGTCATCTAAAAGTATTATTAAAGAAAACTAATAATAATAGCTCTGACCTTTTGTCTCTCTCACTTTGGCTATTATTTGTGAATTTTGAGCTTGCTTTGTGATAACCTTTCTCTTGTTCATCTTTGGTCCATTCAGATATATAGTAGATTTTCAATAATACTTTTAGATGATGGATCCGAAAATAAATCTCTTCCCATACGAGTTATTCCTGTCTCTGTTTTATAATGTGATCCTCTAAAGGAGATTACTTTCAAAACTTCAAAACTGCTCTAATATTTATAATTGTATATATTAATTAGTATATATTAATTAAAGTTCAACTCATAATTGATGAGACCGTTTGAAGAAATTAAATCGAGTTTTAGGACACATGAAGGCTCCCTCGAAAGTACCCTGTTATGTGAGTGAAACATCTAATGTAAGGATCTTCTCCTGCCAATCTTCTTCTAAAGATTATTAAGTATTTATTAACTCTTTTTTATTCTCTTTGTTCCAATAAAATAGAAAAAATTATCATATTTAAATTCTGATGTTCATGTTTTTGTCACTTTTTAAATATATTTAAATTTACCTCATTTTAGCATTTTGAAAAAATCAGCTGAAATCCATATACGAAATAATATGTCACATATAAAAATAAATTTATATATTGTAATTATATATTTAATAAAAATATATAAACTGATACTGAGTCCTATAATTTTCTAAAATACAAAGTGCAGCACACTGAAAATAAAAGAAAATAAAGAAAAATGGGATACATTGACCCAAGAAACAAATGATAGTTTTTCAACAAATGAGGTATACAATTGGAAACTTAACATATATTACAATTAGTAATTTTATATTATAAATATATATGTATTTTCTACCATTAATTAATAATAAATATAATTTAAAGAATCTTTTGTTTGTTTTATTATGTATCATTTACATATATATCTCTATTCTTTTAAAGCATGTGTTAACTAATTCATGTCAAATTACACAATATACTCATATCATTATAAATTTTTCTATTTTATAAATTTTAAAAAGATATTATTAATTATATTATTATATTTGATTAATTGAAAGTTTTATATAGTTAAAATTTTAAATTTTAAATTTTAAATAATACAAAAAATATATAAAGAACGGACGAAGATTATCATGAGTTATGATACATTCCGACTATTTTAGTCCGACTTACGTACTTACGTATATGAGATTGATGAAAAAAATATGGCTTTTCCTGAATTTAGGGGGTCCACTCCTTTTATATTAAATATAATGACGACATCTCAGTCGGATTAGGCGTGTTATATTGGGATTATATATCATTTTCCATCACACATTTTCATTAATATGACTGTGACTATATGCGTTTTCAAATTAATATATACACGTGGCACTATTTTAAACATATACACCTAGCTGTTCATGCAAAGTGATGCGTGGCAACAGGTGGCATGATGCCACCGCTCAATTCATATACTTTATATCCTTAGATTCATAATTGCTTAATGCAGTTCGAAAATTGTTAAATACAGTTTAGTAAAATTTTAAAATTAACCCTTCTATATTTTTATGCATTTACATAAATACTAATAAATTAGTATTAATATATATATTAATCAGGCTTGAAACACACGCACACACCCCATACATATATTTCAAAGTAATGAAGTGCCAAGAAACATGATTCATATTGAATATAACCAAGATATAAGTTGCTACAGATTACATTACTGCAATAGATATTGTAACTGATGATCTCACATCACATTCCACGTCCGCAAAAGTCGAAGAGGGTCTATGACTTGATGAATTAGGTCTCCGAGAATAATCTCGTATGTGCAGTTCAGATAAATGTGATAATATCTAAAAATTCAATAAAGCATAAACTTTATATTGACAATTAAAAAGCCAGTATCCTACTGAAATCAGGGTATATCTAATTCTTCAAAGACGACCATCATGATCATTATTCAAGTGCCAAGTGCGAACCACAGGACTAGAGTCTACACTGGACGAGAATCTACACAGTATATAATAACTTTTAGTTGGAGACATTCATAACTTAGGTCAAATAATTTGTAAAAGGACTTCATATAATAATTAGTATTGACGATAATAACTTACTTGTCCGTGACCCGCAAAGGTTCTTAAAACCTCAATCGGAGTAATCATGATCAAATTCAGAGACGTTAAACCCTACATATAACCAATTGAGGATGTTAAATAATTTGAGCCCCAATACACAAATGAGGTCTTAGACCTGAAACATAATAGTGATCACAATATTATCTAAAATGATGATTATACGCATTTTTCATAATATCATCCATAACGTTTTGGAATATTTTACAAAGAAGATAAAAGACCAAAATGTAAAGCCATCCATCATAATCAAAACAATCCTGTGATGTAAGATTACTAAGCAGAACAAATAAGTGTTTCTAATATTGAAAAGAGAAACAAAGACAAACAAACGGGAAAACTATCTAATGTTAACCATAATATTAATAGGAGTAGTTACCCATGTTAAGCCGAGCAATCCCATCGTGTCTGTGTCACGAAAGGAAAAATATTTTTTTTTATTTTAAAAAAGATCAAATATAAAAAAATCAAATAAGCCTGTATATTGGACTCCACAATAGTTTCTTATTTGAATTAGGCATAAACAAACACTTGTACAAATGCAAAAATAGCAAAACCCAAATTCTGTGTAGCACTAAACATGCCTTGATAGTTAATTTGACAGAAATATATATTGAAAGAGATATTTGAAAACACATCTTTAAAGTGTACACACAACACAATATGCTTTCACATTACTTATGTTTGAGATCAAACTACATCAATACACAAATAAATCTCCAAATTGTTGATTACAAGAAAAGATTAAACTCTTATAAACATTCTAACACACTTGTTTAAGTATCTACCTAACAAAAATACTAATCAATGTTATATACAAACCAAACTTCTTATCTAGTAGATGTTGAAATCTTGTGCAAACTTCTTGCACTTTCTGGAACTAATTGGGTAAAGGAGGTGGAAAGTTTTATAAGGATGTTCATGTATCTAAATGTTAGTGCATCTGCATTAATATTAGTAATACGAATCTATCTAGGCACATGTATCTAGAATGTTCTGCTGTACCTATAAATTGTACTCTGCATTGTGTACAAAATCAGAGTTCAAAAGTTAAGTTTATCTTTATAAAATATTTTCTGTTCTCTAAGTGATATTATAAGAGTGTGTGTGTGTGTGTTTGCTCCTGGGTTGCAGTGTGGTGTTTCCAGCTGCAGATTGAGAGTGTTTAATTCTCTCAACTTGGTATCAGAGCTTACATTACTCCGTGGACAGATTGTGACGAGGAAAGGCAGTAAGCTGTTGCAGACCAGCTTGTGTTATCTTCTAAAATATGGATATTAATGGTGGAGCCTTGAATCAGTTTGGTATGGAGAAGCTAACAAACAGCAACTATCAATATTGGAAGATGTGTATGAAAGCTTATCTCCAAGGACAAGTTCTTTGGGATATTGTTGATGGAGGTGATACTAATTTGCCTCCGGAAACAACTGAAAATTCTGAAACTAAAAGGAAAAGGAAAATAAAGTGTGGAAAAGCCTTGTTTGCGTTGCGAGGTTTTATTCACAAGGATTTGATTGATCATATTCGAGATAATGAGTCACCTAAGGATGTTTGGGATATGTTGGAGAAGTTATTCACTAAGAAGAACACAGCCAAACTTCAACTACTAGAAAATGAGTTGGCAAACACCAATCAGGGGAGCATGACAATTGCTCAATATTTTCAGAAAGTGAAAAACTTGTGTGCTGAAATTTCTGAACTAGATCCAGATGATCCTATCAAGGAGGCAAGATGACGTAGATATCTCATTCGTGGCATAAAGAAGGAGTACACCCCTTTCTTGACATCGATTCAAGGATGGGTGAATCAACCTAGCATCGTTGAATTAGAGAATCTGCTAACTAATCAGGAAGCCTTGGCCACACAAATGGCGAAAGCATCTTTTTCTGTAAAAGACGAGGCATTGTTTGTTGGAAGAAGAAACTACAATAATTATAAGAATTGGAGGGGAAATAATTTTAAAGGACAAGAAAGCTGGAAGGGAAAGAATTAAAGTGGAGGAGAACATTGGAAAACAAAAGACTCAAATGAAAACGCAAGTTGGACAGGAAATAATTTTAAAGAAAAGGAGGCAAGTTCAGAAAACTTACACTATGAAATGAAGAAGAAAATTATACGTAACATATGCGGCAAGGCTGGGCATATAAAGAGGTTTTGCAGATCCAAATTTGTTGAAGGAAACACAAGTATTTCTAAGAATGTGGAGGAAAAATCTTCTGAATGGGAAACCTGTCTTTCTACTGAGACAACAAACGTTGGGAACTTTGTACAAGAATCTGCTCTCACCTCAATTGATGAAGGCACTCTAGATGAAGGTTTTACAGCTATTGATTATTCGAAAGATTAGATCGTGGACTCCGGCTGCTCGCATCATGTAACTAGTGATGATATTCTTACTCGACCGGATCTATATTCTTCCCATATTGCTTTCTTCTTTCTAATTTTTGTTGGCAGGTGGTCGGTTGGTTACTTGATAAAGTATCTCCCAAGCACAACTTGGCAGATACTTGGGGGCCTGTAGATAAGGAGTCCTGATAGGTGTTAGACTGCTGACTATTTGAATTACTAGTAAATGAGTTGGCCGGCCAAATACGGTGGCGGTACCTTGGCCTACAAGGTAAAAGATTCGTAACTGGTATCTAATTCCGTATGGTAACGATTCATATTTATACTCGAATTCCATTAGTTTTATACACATATATATATACCTCTTATTTACATCTTAACACACACATTATTATGACATAAATTACAATTATATAGATCTACCCATTCTAATTCTCATACCAGATGAATGGAATCAACCCATCCTCTGTCCTTTTTAGGAATCGTCAAATAGATCTTTAAAATATATTATGAAAATGTATATAATCATGAGCTACAGTATACATTGATTCATTATTAGTTTGGTTCGACTTTAACGTCTCTCTATATTATTCAACTATCTGACAGTTAATGGTCATATGCAGAATTCACGATCTCCACCTTTAATCATGATCACTTTAATTAGAGTTATAAAAATCTTCACTGTTTCTAGAAGAAGCATAAGTTATTATGAATATACTATGTTTGAGCTTATTTCCGTATTGTGCCTGAGCTATTTTAAGTTATCTAGTGTTAGATTTTTGTATAATTTATACATACTAGATTGTTTATAATTATAATATGTAATATTAGATAGTAAATAAAATATAGATAATTTTTAAATTAAATAATTAGAAATAATATATACTTCAAACGAATAATTCATTATACTAACACATTATCTCGATGACTTGTTATTTTCCTTGATACACTGCCGATGTATCATACATATTATTTTCACATTACTTGTATCATGAAATAAAATTATGTATCTTTTTGGTGGCTATGAATTTTGCATGATTTAATATCAAAATTTATACATCATGTATCGCCGCTATCCATCTACAATTGTGATTACCGATGGCCCATATGTTGTTTATGAGTATTATTTCATATATATTCTTGAAATCTAATTTTATTGAATCAGGTTCCACTATAAGAAAATAGGGTATTGTCAACGGACAATTTGTGACGGATCAAATTAGAACTATTACTCTTTAACGAATAATGGAATCCATTACAAACTAGGAAACTTTCGACTACTTCAAAAGTAATGAATAGTTATTTTCCACAATTTAATTATTTTTTGACGGACACATTACTCCACCGCAAGTAACTTTTTAACATAAATTTAATTTATTTTTTATTCGATTAAACATGATCCTATGTAATTTACGACGGAATATCAACATTCATCGAAAATTAAGATATCAAATATGAATTGTTTTTATTATACTTACGATAGATTTCAGTTCCATTGAGACCTGCATCGTGTTACTCTGTAATTTACAATGGAATATGGGAAATTAAAATATCAAATATAATATTTTCTTATTGTACATGCGAGAAATTTCTGTTATGTCGAAATTTCACCCCAATTTAAATTCATTTGATATTTATTATTCTTAAAATAAATTTAAGATAGATTCGTACTGTTCTTCGAAAGTTCCGTCAATTAAGAACAATATGCAACCTTCTTCTTCATTTCAAAAAAAGATTACCAAAAATATGATTTTTTAAGGAGCTTCCATCAACTGTAAAATATGGCTTCGGATTCCAATAGAAAAATAATTTTTATCGTGGCTTTAAAAATAAAAAATAAAAATACGACGGAATACGGAATATGGGATCCATCAAAACAATCTGTCAATAAAATATGTATTTTCCCTTTCACCGTGACAAAGTTGACTAAACAAATAATTTGCCTATAGTCTGTCATAAGTTTTATGTAACTTCCTACCGGTATTTTCGACAGCTTACTCTATTGCAAATGACCCATTTCTCGACGGATATGGCTAGTTTTGACCGTCAAAAACACCCAATTTTCTTATAGTGTTTCCAGTTTATCTTCAAAGGAAATCAATGTTTACGATTTTTCTCTAGATTCACTTCCGATATAAAGAGTTAGAAAACATATAAAAGAAAGCCTTTGAGAAAATGTGAGCCAAAGCATCATCAATAAACTCTTGAATATGAGGCCATGATAATTCTTTTCGAATATATTGATCTCGAGAACCAAAGGTTATTCTAATAATATAAGCATTGTTGCTTTCTACAACATTAACACCATTAGCATCGTCAAGAATATTAAGCATCTCGATTGGCACTCCATATCTCCAATCTATGTCGAGTAAGGCTACATGTCGCGTGAAAAGATCGACCCCGTATACTCTCATCGTTTAAGCAAGTGCTCGAGCAAGCTCTACAACTTACTTGACCTGAGATTTCGATCAAACAGCCAATACAAATGAGATTACGTTTGTTTGATAAGACATGTCTACTACTTAAAGACGACTTTCATCCATCCGGTCACCAGTATCAGAGTCACAACCGAGTTTCATGATTTCACCATGCCACGGACCAAACCATGCAAGCTGATGAAGATTATATAATTAAGTACAAATTCTACACTCTTACCTAAGAAGTTATTCAATCAATAGCATCGTTTGATGACTAAAATTATCTAACGACAAAAGAGGTAACCAAATTAAATTTATAATACAAATAAGAAAAAATTAATTAGCAAAATATATATTCATTAATATAATATCAGGGGATTAAAATATTAATTAAGTTTGGAATTACAAACGATAAATTACATACATAAAGGCTCTAAATCTACACCTAAAACTTCATCCCAAGTATAAATAACCCAATAAAAAATTATTATTTGATCTATTAACCAGCAACTCGTCAATGATCGTAGAGAATTATGAACATTACTTTCCACCGGCAGCTTCCTACTCGACCACCGGTGAAATTTACCGAACTAGGAGATAACATAATGCCTAGAGAGGAAGACTTCGGAGGAGATGGAGGTCTCTCCACTATTATTTTCTGTAACTGGTCAGAGGAGGAGGTAGGTGAGGAGAGGTTGTGAGAGATGCCGTCGAAAATAACATCACTGTATAAAGCATCAATCATCATCCGGTGACCGAGATACTTTTGTCGTCTTCATCAGAATCTGCCGAAAATCTCAACTCGGCCTCCACAGAGCTAAAGGATGTCGCCGGGGTAGTATGGTCTCCACACAATGGTGTGAGTAGCCGCTATCACTATCATCGTTGCCATTGCCATTTTCATCCATGACTTTTATAAAATACCATAATCCTCCAATACCAAATGTTAATAGAAGAAAAAATTATCCATATATTAGTCATACCGGAAAAGCTTCGATGATGGTGTTACGGTGGAAGGCTTCCGGTAAAAGAAGAAGAAATAGAAGCATGAGGGAGAAAAGCGACTATTTTTTTATGCAAAGGGAGTTTTCGTAATATCTTAAAAATGGCCTGGAGGTGGTGGCTGAACTCGCCGCAGAGTTCAGAAGCGAGAAAGACTATCTTGCCGAATGCAATAAGAACCGGCTGCTCGCCACAGCAGAGTGCTTTGACCATGCTCCTATCCGCCGCCGAAGCGCATCTAAAGGAAAGGCGAGTAGATCGTTCAACACCTGCGGATTGACGGAGCTCTTGGCATTGACACTCCCTTTGCATGAAAAAACAGTCGCTTTTCTCCCCTCATTTTTTCCCATCTTTCTTCCTCTCTTCACCGGAAGCCTTGCACCATATCACTACCATCAAAGTTATTTTTTGACATGACTAACATATAGATAATTTGTTCTTCTATTAACATTTGGTATTGGAAACCTATGTCATTTTATAAAACTCAGAGACGAAAATGACGACAGCGACGATTGCCCAACGGTCAAAAGTCAAAATTATGAAATAAAATCTACAAAATATATTAAATTAAAAATAAAACTTTTTATAAATAAATATGACACTGAATTATCTAATTTTCTAAATACAAATACAATACACCAACCAGAAAATTGGCCCTTCATTCATTATAATCTCTCATGAAGGGGTCAGTTTTATAGTTATTTTATACCTAAATAATCATGAGTTCGACTTCCACACTAGACAAAATAAAATTTTTCATTAGAAATGTATAAAAATTCAAGCCTCAACCATTTCTATGGAAACCAAACAATAAACCACTAGACTGCGTCATAATTTTATAAATAAAATATAGAATACATATAAAATAGTAGAAATCTAGGGGAGGCCCAGATTTTGTCGCCACTAAAAACAATTAATATTATCAATATTTTTTTAAACAAATGAGGTATATGATTATGAATTTAATATATTTTATAATATTATTAAGTTTGCATTAATCCAACAAATGTATAAGTATATTATTCTATAATAACATTAATTGATAATTATTATTTTATAAAATATAATTTAAATTATTATTTATTTATGTTATTTTAATTTCGTAGACGTTTAAATTGAATGTTTGTAAAAAAATATATATGCGATGAACAAAAATTAATAAAATGGAAATAAATAATTTCAATTGTATGTGATTTTTTTTTAAAGATTTAAATACATTAAATTTGTTGATTATATTATATATATATCTATAATTAAGTAACATATCCATTAGTTAATTAAATTTCTTATGTGCCTGTAAACCTGAAATTTTAAATAATAAACAATTGATAAATAAAAAGAATACTTCTTTTGATTATTGAATGGGCAATGGACCGGAAGGAGGAACTTGAACCCTCAATCTCAGTAGTAACATTAGTTTTTAAAATCATTTATAAAAATGATGTGTGTAAAAGATATTTTTTATTTAAATTATAAAAAAGTAAAACTGTAATTTTTAACATATTTTTTATAAAAAATATTAAATAAAAATATACTTTTTACCCGTCTCAACCTGGTTGTTATAAAAACCAGCCGAGAAAGTAATATTAAATAAGTGATATATATAGAAATATTATACATTTCTTTCGAAAACATAAAATTAATAGTTCCATAGTATTATGACTGTAAGTGTCTTTCAATTAAGCATACACGTAGCACTACTTTAGACATATATATACACGTCGCGGTTCATGCAGAAGCACACATGGCCTCCTACCTTAATGTAACCGGTCAATTCATATTCTCTTATCTATAGATCTCCATCGTCTTTCTTTACTTTTAATTTTCATTTTCGGATTGCAAAATACACAGATTAATTTTCATTTTCGGATTGCAAAATACACAGATAGTTGTGTGGGTGATATGCTTTCATCTCAGGTATGATTAAATATCTGTTAATTTTATGTCTGCTATTAATCTTTAATGCTGATTAGCTATTTGCCTATTTTTCTTTTCATTTTATTTTTTGTATATAAATCTGTACTTTTCAGATCTATTTCTACTACGTATACAGAAGTTTGGCTTGTATAACAATATTGATTAGTTTTTATTATAGGCAGATACTTAAACAAGTATGTTAGAATACTTATAGAAGTTTAATCTCTTTATAGAAGTTTAATCTCTTCTTGTAATCAATGTTTTGGAGATTTATTTGTGAATTGATGTAGTTTGATGTCAAATACAAGTAAGTTTGTAAGCATATTGTGTTGTAAGTATACTTTAAACCTGTGTTTTGAAATATCTCTTTTAATATATATTGTAGTTTCTATCAAATTAACTATCAAGGCATGTTTAGTGTTAAATTTGGGTTTTGCTGTTTTTCCATTATACAAGGTTTGTTTTGCCTAATTCAAATGGGAAACAAGTAACTAATAATAGGTCTATTTGTTCTTTTTCTAGATTTAATCTTTTTATTCTCAATTTCATTTTCCTTTTCCTGACACAGATATAGATACATGATGGAATTGCGTGGCATACATAGAGATGGTAACTACTCTATTTGAGTACTTCCTATTAATATTATGGTTAATATTAGATAATTTTCTGGTTTGTTTGCCTTTTGCAGTATTGGAAACACTTGATCCCATCTTAGTTTTGTTTAGTAATTTTACTTCACATGATTGTTTTGATTCTGACGGATGTCCTTACTTTTGGGTATTTTATCTTCGCTGTAAAATATTCCAAAACATTGTGGATGCTATATATTAAGAAAAATGTGTATAATCATCCTTTTAGAGTATATTATCCAATGTTCTCTTTCAGGTCTAAGACGTCATTTTGTATTGGGGCTCAAATTATTTAACATCCTCAATTGGTTATATGCAGGGTTCAACGTCTCTGAATTTGATCATGATTACTCCGATTATAGTTCTAAGAACCTTTGCGGGTCACGGACAAGTAAGTTATTATCATCAATATACTAATTGTTGCCGGAAGTCCTTTTACAAATTATCTGTTTTAAGTTATGAATGTCTCCAAGCAAAAGTTATTACATACTGTGTAGACTCTCGTCCTGTTTTATTTGTCAATATAAAGTTGATGTTTTACTGGCAAAACCATTGAGAGTTTCTTCGTTTGGCCATGGATATCTTGTTTTGTAATGTTTGGGTTTCATAATTTTGCAGCACGAACACGATGCAACGCTAAACATTTCTAAGGCTTCCCAACGATATAAACATTTAATGATCATATTTTTCGTCTTTGGGGTCATTTTCCTCGTAAATTCTGGGTAACTAGATTCCGGTTACAATGTGGAGAGATGTATTATCTAGTTACTTTTACTACATTATTATTTGAAAACAGTTTACACCAACAATTAACATACATTATTATCTAGTTAATCCATACCATTCTAGTTTGCAACTCTTATACTGGTTATAACTTATAAGCAGGATTCATAAGTTGGAGTTGATGATGGTAATAATTTTGTTAAACTGTACCGTTTACAACATGTGTCATGGCCATGACCACTTATTCATATATCTATTTCTGCAATCAGGGGCATTCCTCACAGTAGCATTTGGGTTTGTTGGAACATTTGTTCCCGATAGTCGGTGAATATCTAATAATCAAGCTACGAGGCAGACAATGGTACAACGACATGTGGTTGATAAGTTTAGTGAATCTTCTATTAGACTAGTAGAATCTTATTGTGTATTTTGCTTTTAAGGTTGTCTATGGAAGCTATCTAAGTTATCAGTGCTCTATATTTTCAACAGACCATATAGAACAGTGTTGGAAAGGTGTGCAGATATGATGCGTAGACATTTATGGTCATATCTGAGTTATAAACAACTATGTGCTTATGTATTTAATTAACTGGTGAGGACACTCTGCAAGAAACTCGAAAATATTAATAAATAGAAGTCAACACTCGACGGTCAATCTTTCTAAATAAAATTTATTCTATGACCAATAGTTTGTAATAATTTGTAAGTAATGTGATCCAAATGATTTAACTTATTGACATGTATCAATAAATAAAATATTATACATATTCAATCTCCAAACACTCAATAAAAAAGTGCAAAATTTCTTATAGACTTGAGATTCTTTATTTCGTGGAGGTCAAGAAAAGACAAACCCTATAACATTGTTAAAGCATTTCCCATGAAAATCAAACTTACAAAGCATAATATCCAATCACCACTCAAAGTGCACGAATGTGCTGCTAGGTCTAGAACCAGCCATTGAATTGAACATCAGTCCATCTCTAAGATAAACAATTAAAAGTTACTTATGGACAGCATGAAAGTGTTCTTTTTGTGAAAGTCATTAGAAGTTTTCCCAAGCATCCTTTAAAAATGAACTCGTAGAGATTTCGTAGAGCTGGGCTCACCAGTTCCAGGGCGGCCAATCTGGTTAGTTCAAGCTGGTCGTAAAGCATTTCGTTAATCTCAACTAACAACTAACAATTCTGCTTTTTTCAGTTCAAAAGAGCACCCCTCTCTCGTGTGCAGAGCTGGACACAGAGATCCTCGATAGCAAGGCAGTATTATATAATTCGTGGGTTGAACAATGGAACTATAAACTGGATTGCTCGCCTCACCAATCCCCCCCCCCCTCCGTGGTCATCTTCATTTCAGTTTGCTGTGGAACGTAATCCAATTCATCAAGTCCAGTAATCAAAATATCTAAATGCAGAAGAAAGATGAAAATGGGAAGAAGTAATTGGTTGGCCTGAACGAAAATTTTGGGAGATTTCATAACATCTCGTGATAAGAGGTTACTCTAAAGTGCTTTGAGAACTCATAAGAACAAAAAGAAGAGACACAAACGATGAAAATAGCAATGTTTCGGTCTCAATCATGTTAAATTCATATATAAATATAACTCATGATATTCATATACATAATTTACTAAGAAGAGAATGAATAATAATATA
>JAUEJK010266227.1:0-10046 GCA_032274865.1 Eryngium alpinum
GGGGCATAGAAGATTAGATTGTTAGTTTCCTTATATAATATAAGAAGGGTTCACAACCTAAGTGGTGTTGGACAAACTGCTGGTATGGTTGTATTATTATTTGGGATTAGCCTATCTTGACTATGGAATAACACTAGAATACTTAATGTATATTGAACAGGATCAAAGTAGAATTATTCTTTTAAACTGACTATATATTCAACTAAGATTCTATGTTATTATTAATGCTTAGGTTCTTAATCCGGATATAGTGATTAACATGTGTGTATATTGTACATGCTTTGATTCATTGTCGGATGCGATTCTTCATCGGATGATTCAAATCTTTATGTTCTGGGTAATAGCATTATACACATGGTGGGATATTAACTATAGAAGGAATCCGCGTCCCGATAGATGTTCGGGTTGATGTTGTCCTCTTGATAGCTCATAAGGATAATTATGCAAAGCCCTGCATGCAGATTTGTTCTAGCATAATTATAAGGTTGAGTGGATAATCAAAGATAAAAGGATATTGATTAAATTAATTATCTGTAATTTAATTTAATCAATGGACATGCGATATTTTAAAAGTTGGGAATTTAATAAGCAAATAATAAAAGAGTCTAATCATTTAATTAATTAAATTACCGGAATTAGAAAGGTAGTGCAAATAATAATTCTTTAGTGGAGTGATTTGATATTTAATGATAATGGGCTTGGCCCAAGTTATCACTGGGAGGCCTTTTCTTATTTCTCCTTGATCCCTAGTGTACACCCTAATTTTTAAGAGAGAGCAATCTTTTGAACGATCGGATCGTTCTGAGTTTTGGATAGTAGTTTCACAGCAGACTAATCTAAATTCTGAATGGTGGAGATCGGATTTTATGGCCTGAAACTATATGTTTTGGGTTCAGGATATAGCATTCTGTTTTGAAAAAGAGTTTTCCTAAGAGTGCTTGGAGAAGGAAACCTTGATAGATCGGAGGCCACACTTCGTTCAAAGGAGTAAAGGAATATATTAGAAGATCGTGGATTCAGGTATTCTTCTTTTTGTAATCTTAATAATCAAACATATTAAACACAAAGCGCTATAGATCCGAGGAACCAACACGGACCTCGTGATCTCTCGTCCGCACGTTCAGGTAGCCGTCCGCGCGTCCGGATGGTGGGCTTGCGTCTGTGCGGATGGTGGATTTATGTAGCAGGCCTTGTGGCCTTGGCCCATGTGATGGATTGGGCTTGAGTTGCCTTGGCCCAATATAATGACTTGGATCTTTGTTTGGGCTTTAGTTATAGTACCTAAGTAGTTGTATTAAATTTGGGCCCTTACTGGATTGGACCTATCATTTGCCCCCACTCTGTTATTCCACTTTTAGTGGGATTGGGGAGTAGAGAGTGAAGAGTTTCATGTATTTGTGGGTTCCCCCCAAGACTAGTGCGCGGGCGTGAGCGTCCGTGCGCTAGGATGAGGTTATGGCTTGAACACTTGCGTGTTTTTGTGGGTGCCCCCCATGACACGTCCGTGCACTAGGATGAGGTTATAGCTTGAACACTTGCATGTTTTTGTGGGTGCCCCCCAAGGCTACTGCATGGATGTGAGCATCCGTGCGCTAGGATGAGGTTATGGCTTGAACACTTGCATATTTTTGTGGGTGCCCCCCCAAGGCTAGTGCACGGACGTGAGCGTCCGTGCGCGCGCTAGGTTGAGGTTATGGCTTGAACACTTGCATGTTTTTATGGGTGCCCCCCAAGGCTCGCACGCAGACGTGAGCATTCGTTACCACTTGAACACTTGCGTGTTTTTGTGGGTTCCCCTATGGCTAGTGCGTGGACGTGAGCGTCCGTACGCTAGAATGAGGTTATGGCTTAACGTCTGTGCATGCGGATAGACCATTGATTAGAGTGTAGCCCATGCACGGATGTAAGGTGGTAATGGGAGAGGACGCGGATGGGGGGGGTTGAAGAGTCGTGCGTGTGGGAGTCGGTAGTCAATGATGGGCACGAGGACAGAGGTCACGCACGCGTGTGCGCATGGGTCGGGTTACACGTGCAACAGAAGTTGGACAGTTGCCCCGTCTCGCCATGTGGCACGCTATGATTGGTTGACAAAAGTTGGGGGGGGGGGGTTACAGAACTCCCTCTCTCCCATTTTCACTTTAGTTTTCAAAAACACTGAGGAAAAACTGATTTGTGGGCGATTTTTTGAAGTTCATTATTTTCGAATTTTGAAGGTAGATTGGAGTTCATCTTGACATATAGATCTCGAATCTACTATCCATTTTTCAAGTAAGCTTGTGAAAGCTTTAGGTTTTTGGCCTTTTTGTTTTTTTTAAAAAGTGGGTTTTATTTATAGAAAAGTTGGTAGATTTAGCACTATTTTGGCATGTTCTTTGCTAAATTATGAGTGTAGTTTGAATATATGTGTGTTTAGGAGTATTTTGCTAGGTTTTTTGGTCATTTTTAGCATTTTTCATCACTGGCACCGGAAAAATGGGGTTTCCAATACCGGAATCTGGGTTTGGGTGGTGTCACCGGTGACGGTGTTCAAGTCCGTGTGGTCCTTGTTCTTATCCGCGCGACGGTTCCTAGGGTTTTAACACTTAGGTTTTAGCGCTTGTTTAGGTGGTATTCCCATCCATGGGATTAGATCAGCGTGCGGATCTATGATTGTCATCATGTCCGTGCGTCTTTGTAGTAGTGCCTATAGTGTTGGTTCTTCCGCGCGTGACACACAGATGTTAAGGGTGCAGTATAGGAAGCGGGGAAGTGTCCGTGCATTCCCTTTCGGGGACTGCCCTGTTGGGGCTGTCTTGTCTGCGTGTAACACATCCATGTGTTGGATGCATTGGTCATACGGGCGGACGGTTGTTGGGTAACTAGGAGATGCGTGGATGTGTCTGTGTGTACTCCCTTGAGTCAGTTATCCATCCGAGCATGCCATAATATTCCTTTTCTTCTACTATTTTGGATTATGATGGTTTATGTATGCTTGGATTCGTGATAATTGACTAGGTTTTCTTTTTTTGGTCACAAGTGTCCGCCCTCACTTGTCCAGCTGGCCTGGACCATTTTTCTTCCAAGGGGCGAGCGTCCGCGAGATAGCCAAGGTCAACCGTTAACTACAGCTAATCCGCATATGAGACTGCTGAGAGTTATCGGATGTAGTAACCGCCCCTCACGGGGATGAACAGCCCGTCTCCATAGGCAATCCGGAGATCATGCCGGATCAGATCCCATTAGGCGTGCCTATTCTGCCTGAGCCCCAAGTGAAGGCAAAATGGAGGAGTATTATCAAGGCTCCAGCAATAGAGACTGGGAGCCGTCCGCGCCACAGGGATATTGAGGGTTGTGACATGTGGAACGCGGACATCATTGAGTCCGCGCTTGCTACCTTCCCAAATATTCGGAATTTATATTTCAAATCTTATGAAAAAGAGCTAAAGGAGTTGGGAAGGCGTCCGGCTGTCTATAATAATAAGAAGCTGGATGAGGCATACAGTCACTTGGAGTACGCATCCGAGCCCAGCCGATTCGCAAAAGTAGTGGAGGGTGTTGTCCGTGGGGTGTTTGACATTCCCCTGGGGTATGAGTGGTGGTATCCGACCGAGGATGAACGCCCGTACCACCGTCCGGCCGGGGATGGGTTCCAATTTCGGTGGCTTTCTTCTGCCAGGGCTTCCGGTTGCCTATGCATAGGATAGCTTATTGCCTTTTCAAGGACTTCTTGAAATGTGCTTTTTGCCAGGTGGCTCATAATAGTATCCGCTCTATAATCGGCTTAATCGTGAGGTGCATGAAGAAGGGAGTGGAACCGACCACCCGACTTTTCTGGACTTTAGACTTGGTTTTTAAGACTACCAATGAAGGTATGTTTAATATTTTTTGGCAGTCCGCCCCAAAGTTTGGGCTAAGATGGATGAAGATGCCAAGTTCTTTCCGAACTTGGCACTTTAAGTATATAATGGTCCGTGAAGGCGACCTCGCCTACTTGCCCAGATGGGCGGACGAGGTGAAAGTAGAGCCTCCCTTATACTTAGAGGACGCGGAGGTCCAATTGGTCCACGACTTTTTGTGCGGCCTGGCGAGCCGTGTCCCAAGGATATCTTTAGATACAAGACCTTCCTTTACGAATACAATCGTAAGTTCTAGTGTCCGTACCATTTACATTATTTAATACTTATTCGTACGCTCTAGTATTTTAATACTTGTATTTTGATTATCCGCGTGTCTAAACTTTCCTTATTTATGTGTAGTTTCTCACAAGTGTTACAATTATCCAACAATGTTGGATAAAAAGATGATGCTCATAAGCATAGAGGACCGGTGCCTTGGTGGCAAGAAATCTGGTGGTGTGACTGGGAAGTCAAAGAAGAGGGCGTCTGAGACCGGTGGCTCACTTGGTGGCCAAGGTGGCGCTCTGCGCCCTAAGAAGATGAAGAAGAATTCTAATGACAAGGGATTCTGCTTGGTGGACGAAGAAATTGAACATCTGGATCCCTTCTTGGTCATGCAACAACCACACCCGGATGTTCAAGTGCTGGAGCATAGGTCCATGGCTCAGAATCCTCCCCCTCCATCCAGTGCTGCACCCAAGTAGCTCAGCTCTCAATCCGCCAAGTGTGGATTTGGAGAACTATTAGCTGAATGAGAATGAGGTAACCTCAAGGATGCTTGCCGTGGGAGTGCGTCTACGCCTTATGGAGCTGGCAGGTCCTAGTCCAGGTGAGGATGCTACATATACCATAGATGTTCGCGGTTATGTAGGCTGGTTGGCGGTTGAGGCCAACAGTACTAAGAATCCACTCGACTGCCTGAAGGCGTTCACTATTCCACAAGATATGGCTAGCTATGCTATAACAGAAGATAGGCAGATCGAGCGGCATTTGAAAGTTCATGCCGGAAGGGTGAGTTTATCTTCATTATAACTTGTAATATGATGCTCTATTATCCTTGCACTAACACTTTCTTTCTTTGTGCAGCTCGTGTCTATGGTATGCGGTACCGTCGAATGGCTTCGAGACCAGTAAATGAGGCTGGAATCATCCGACCGCGCCGTTACTAGTGCCAAGAATGCTGCAAGGTCCGCAGAGGAGCATCTAGGGTTCATGAAGTCCTCTGTGGACAATGCTCTAATAGAGGAAAAGAGAGCCCGAGATGAGCTGTTCGCCCAATCCCTTCTCCACAAGGCTGCTAATAATGCCAATGATGCCCTCCACGAGGAGAGGGATAAGCTGAAGGAGGAGTTGTCTGTCAAGAGCAATGAGTTATCCGCTACGGACAAATAACTTA
Organism: Eryngium alpinum; assembly: GCA_032274865.1. Taxonomy (NCBI): domain Eukaryota; kingdom Viridiplantae; phylum Streptophyta; class Magnoliopsida; order Apiales; family Apiaceae; genus Eryngium; species Eryngium alpinum. Next base: position 5,272 of record JAUEJK010266227.1, read on the forward strand.
CTGAGCTTAGGGCTAATATGGAAGACCTCTCATCTGTGCAGAATTATCAGGATGCCATCCGCAGGTTTATGAAGACCAATACTTTCAAGGTGGTGGTGAACAAAGAAGCGGATCCATCCTTCGCCATGGGCTATGACGCCTCCTTGAATTTTGTTGGTGACGGCAACTCCTTTTCCTCTAAAGCGCATGGTTTATCCAAGTACATGGCACCAGAGTTAACAAAAATGGATGAAGCGAATGACACTGAGGCGGGCGGATACTGAGGTGGCTCCTGGCCCGGATGACATCCTCATAAATGTTCTCTATTTGGAGCCTGAGGTTGCTAAGGAGTTTGAATCCGATTCGTTACCTGGGTCAGATGAGTCTGATGGTGAAGAGGAGGCGGACGTCACTAAAGATGCCGAGAGCTATAAAGACATGAGCCTCGAGAAAGCCGCGGACAATGGCGCCCAAGCATGATTCTTTCTACCTGATTTTTTTGCATTGAGCCTAAGGCCATGTGACTTATATGCATTTTGAACTTGTAATAATTATTATTATGATTTGGTCTAGGAGTCCGGATTTGCTTGTAAAACTACTTTTACTTACTTTTATACAAGTGCTTTCTTTTGCTTCCGTGTGAATGTTACTTTTGTTTTACATTTTGCTTATGCAAACATACTTCCATACGATCCGCGCGGTTACCTTTGGTGGTTTCTCTACACTGTCTTAGTAATCACTAAAAATCTAAGTATTAAATAGTAAATAATGAACGGATATCGGCCTTAGCGCGTCCGTACCATTAAAAAGTTTGCCCAAGGCTGAGGAGATTTAAACTAACTTTCTTAAAAGTATTAAGAGTGGTAAAATCGAATAATTTTCTTAAGGCTTAACAATTTAGACCGACTCATTTGAAGTGTTAAGAGTGGTAAAGTGTATCCGTGTGCTTTATTAGGCGACAAATGATCACTTAGGTTGTTCGTCCGCGGATTTGTTCGGCTGAGTCCGCGTATTTTATGATCCTCGTAGATCTTGGACTTGTGTTAGTCCATACATTGGGGTCCGCACACGTTTCTTAGGGTGGCGATTTATCCCTTGTTGTATGTATAGGACTTAAGGGGTCGCGGTCCCTATGCCGTCCGTATGAGACCTTGTAGGTCCGAGATCATGGAGCTTGTGATTGTTAGATATTGAGAAGCATGGTTGTTACGAATCAAAAATAAGACTCTTGAATTAAGATGTACCTGACTCTTGTGAAGGTCTGAAGCTAATCTCCAAGCTCCTTGAAAGTTCGCCGGAAAGCCTGCAAAAACCGGTGGAGGTGGTCCCACCGGAGGGACTCGGATGCAAAAATAAGTAATCTGAATATTTCTGTATTCACTAAGTTTGAGCTAAAATTGCGTACCTGATTATAAAGAATAATCCCCTTTATATAGGCGCGGATTAAGTTTTCAGATATTTATTAGGAATTAGTATTGGTAATTCTCTTTACCTTATCTCTTCTTTCTTGCACCCCAAGACTAGGAATCATTAATTGAGTACCTACCAGATTCATTCCCTTATTTAATATTAGGGTTTCTGCACCTCCTTAATAATTCTCAGTCGTATTGGGCCTTTGTCGTATCGAGCTTCGTAGGAAATCTGCTCCTCTTTTAATATGAACTACTATGTCCTAATTCGGATCCGGATTGTACCCATCTAAGGCTTATTGGGTCGGTCCCTATTTTTGGGGCCCCTATATTTGCCCCCATTTTCGGGGGTGATTTATCCCTCGGAAGTATGACTCGTTTCGTACCAAAAACCAGGTCTCTGAAAAATTTTCTATACCTTACTCTTTCTCCTAGGCTCTGGCGCGTAGGAAACTCCCTTGAAGCCACCTTGGCATTTTTTGCAAATCTCCCTAGGCGTTTTGCGCCTAGGAGACTAATCTTCCACCACTTAAGCATTTTTTAAGAGACTACAATATCTCCCTAGGTGTTGGGCGCCTAGGGGAATACTCCTATCTTGTCTTGGCGTTTAGCCTTAATCTTTAAACACTCCTCTAGACATAGGCCGCCTATGAGAGATTCTCCTCCCTACTTTGGCTTTTCAAAGCCTTCTCATTTTCCTCTCCTAGGTGTTTTGAGCCTAGACGACACGTCTCATACTTGGCGTTTTAAACATTACTTTTCCTTCACTTCTAGGCGCCTAGGCGCCTAGAAGCCTTGACCACGCCCACTTTGGCGCTTCTTTGTGCCCCCTCTCTTCTCATAGGCCTTTGACGCCTAGGATAGCTGATAGTATGATACCTTGGCACTTTAACTAAGGGGCTAGAGATCCTCATAGGCATTTTGCCTAAGAATCCATATTTTTGCTTACCTTGACGATTTATTTATTGCTTTAGGGATCCTCCTGGGTGTTCTAGTCCTAGAAGCCCTTACTTTGCTATCTTGGCGGTTTAATGTTCATTCTATGTATCCTCCTAGATATTTTGACACCTAGAAACCCTCACTTCTCCCTCATTGGTGTGATATACCCAAGAGGTGAGCATATTTTGATATCCATGGAGCCTCATTGGCCAAAGGATTGATTATCCATCTCATTTTGTAGCTCAGTGGAACGTGATTATACTCGTAAACTTATTTGGTCTAGAAGTTCATTCCATCCCCACCTTAGCAGTGTAAGGAGTAAATGAGGGCTTCCCTTAGGAGGTATACTTAGGAGCCCTAAGTTACCTAACCGTGCTGGTCTAGGGTTTATACGTTGTCTATCATGGCATATGGAATGACCTCCCTTGACGTCATACGTCAATAGCTCTTTCTCGTAGTCCACCTGAAATTTTATTTAATGGATTTAGATGCCAAACTCGTATCTTCTCTATCTTGAGAAGACCATATATCGGGTCCACCTGAAGACCCTTGGTATTCTCTTTTCTCCTATATAAGGAACTCATCTCCTCTCTTTCATTTCACCATTCTTTCATTCTCTCAACTACTTCTTCTCTCTAAGTTTCATACTTCTCTCTAAAGCTTTTTCCTACCAAATGGCATTCGAAAAAACTCCACTTATCCATCCCTCTCGCACAAACTTGAGCGAGATACTTGCCCTCCAAAAAATAGACTTTCCACCTGAGATTGATGTGGAATCCTTCAATCTCCATAGTTCTCTTACTCAATAGGAGGTCGAGCACTTAACTCGGGCTATTAATATTAAGGTCGACTTCGAAGCGATCATCCCTTCTCCCACTGACCAACCACGCAAATGGAATGGATCTCTAAGCATTTCAAGGAGTCCCTCCTCTCAGGGCTCCACGTTCCTTTCCACAATTTCACTTACCACATTCTTGCTGAGGCGCGTATCTCTTCGGCCCAGCTACACCACAATGATCCTCACATTCTTGGGCATCTGCAAGATGAAGGCTGTTAGGTTTGCATGATCAATGTGTAGATGTTGATGTCCTTTGTTGCATTCCTAATAAAGGGTTATACTTGTATAGATTGATTAAACCTCAGTTAAATAAGGTCCTTGTTACTCAATATTAAACAAGTGCCAAGTTGTAATAGGAATGCTTAGAATAAAGTAGCTACATATTCTTTGTCATCAAGGCTACAAGGAAGAAGCATATTGAAGCCCTAAGAAGTATCATGGGACAAAGAATCAAGGCTTAGAAATCATAATGGGATCACATGTTTCAATCCCCGGACGGGAATCAACTTCAGGGGTTCTTAGTCCATAAGGGGAAAGTAGCCAAGCTTCAGGGGAAAAAGGATGCATTAAAGAAAGATGTTGTTTGTCTTCTTGCTTGGAAAAGGAGCCATGTTTTCTATTACTGGATTGTCAGAAAATGATGGAGAGCATGTGGTCCAGACTATACGTGGAAAAGGATTGTGGAGACACATTTCAAAGGAAAAGAAAGGAGTGCTGTCTGTCACTATCAAAGGTGGTCCACACCATACGGGGATCTTCACCTTCAGGGGTTTTGCAGCTATACTTTTTCTTTCTTATAAATAGCCACTGTGTAAATTTCTCTCTATTACTACTGTAATATTTTTCATCACTTTGTATTTCACATAGAGTATTTTACAGAGAGGGATTGTAGTTCTTAGTTTGTGAGAGATTTGATTACTTAGCAATAAGGAAGCTCTGATTTGTAAAAGAGTTAGAGAGAAATTGTAGCTTGCTTTGTAATTGAAGTAGTAGCTCAATTATTTGGAGATTGTGTAGCTTAGTTAGTAGTTGCTAATCTCAGACGAAAACCTTCCAAATTTAATGAAAGTTATACTTTGATATCTCTTGTGTTTTCTTAATTGTTTTTCAATTCATAAGTTAGTTTGTTTGAGATTGCAGTTTGAGTTTGAATTTTTGAAGAATTTGGATTAGTTTTGTATTCACCCCTACAAAACTATTCTAGGTTCATTGCTGATTAACAATTGGTATTAGAGCAGTCTAGCTGATTTACAAGCTTGAAAAGATCTTGAGAATGTCTGCATATTCAAACAAAGTTCCTTTCCTAGAGAAGGGTAAGTATTTCTTCTGGAAATAGAGGATGCTTATTCATCTTCAGTCCATTGACTACTTGGAGTAATTGAAGATTGGTCATGAAGTTCCCATGAAGCTGGTGTTAGAGCAAGTTTTAGATGGCAGAAATTTCCACAACATCTTGTTGAGAAAGCCAAATCTGAATACACAAATGAAGAGAAAGAGAAGGTGAAGAAGGATAAGAAAGTCATTGATATTCTCTACAAAGGTTTAGATGATGATATGCTAAACAATGTTTTGAATCTCACTACATCCAAGGAAGTTTGGGATACCATAGA
>JAUEJK010266336.1:0-10043 GCA_032274865.1 Eryngium alpinum
CAACCATCATTCCCTTTAACAACTTCCAAGTGCCATTTTTGAAATGATTTTCATAGCCCTGACGATCGAGAGCTACTTCTGAGATAAGATTCAATCTCAAGTCCGGAATGTTTCGAACATCTTTTAGCACAAGTGTACATCCTACACCGTTTTTTATATGCACATCACCAATGCCAACTATGTTAGAGAAAGTCGTGTTGCCCATCTTGACAGCGCCATGGTCTCAAGATTTATAAGCAGTGAATAAATCCTTGTGTGGAGTTGCATGGAATGATGCAGCGGTATCAATCTCCCATTCGATATCTTTAGTACCTACATGTAGGCATGCTTCCTCATCGCATGAAACAAAAGTTATTTATGATGATATAGTAACCATCATGTCTCCATCTTCCTTGCCCGTATTTTGATTTTTGTGAGACTGTTCTCGTAAAAGCTTTCGACAATACTTCAGTTTGTGCCCGAACTTACCGCAATGATTACAATAACCATCGAACCAAGTATTGTTATCAGCAGATTTCCCCTGCTCTTGTGATCTCCCTCGAACTTGGGATTTTCCTCTACTTTGGTCACGCCGGGCTCTGCCTCGACCTCTACCACCTGTTCTGCCTCCGCCTCTTCCTTTGCTTTCAGATACAAGGGCATATGCAGTAGCGGATCTATGATATAAATTAATAGGGGCACCCTATAAAATTAACCTGCCCGAATATTTTGTATATATTATTAATTAATTGATTATTATTATTTAAATGTAATCATTTCTAACTTTTAAATTTTATATAAAAAATAGTTATATTTCTTTAAACAAAGAGAGTAAAATAAAATATTATTATTATAAATAAAAATAGATTATAGCTTAGGTTAATTATGTACAGCTTTTTTAAAAAAAAAACTATAATTAATGAATGAAATTTAATTATTTTTTGTTAAAAGTAATATAAAATAAATGAGTTTATTTATAACACTAATTAATAAATTATTAATTATTAATTAAATATAAATCTATTCAATATATATATTTAAATATTTTAGTAATATATCTCTGAAATAAATAACCATACCTAAATGTTCACTATAAGTTTAAACTTTAAAATAATATTCATTAAATAAATTTATTAATTAGTACGTATTATTTAGCTGTTATTATGAATATTAGTAATATATAGTAAATATACGATGAAAAATTAAAATTTGTTAATCTTTACCGGAAGTATTTGTTTGTTTGAATCCTTTAATAGGGGCACTAAAAATATTTTAATGGGGCACTGACCAAACTATATAAAAACTAACTCACCATCCTAAAATTTGACTGGGGGCCTGTGCCCCCTCTTCTTGATATATGCATCCTCCCCTGGGCATATGACTGGTTTGTTCCAGCTTCTTTCCTCCTTGGTTTCCACATATTATAATTTGTGGGTGTAAGCCGGATCATGGTATTCAAACTCGAAGACTCCATAACTGCTATTTAAAAATAAATGCTTCCAGAAAAAATATGTCGGGGCTTAATAAGGCAGAACTGAGGTCGCGGTTGGATCGGGAAGGGTGAAAAATGGTAGGATACACCTTCCTGGAGTCGAAAAACACTTTCTGAAAAGTTATGGGACAAACTATAATTTTTCTGAAACTATAGGGACCTTTCTGCACTTTTGAAAACCTGCTCTGGAAAAACTCACACCACTTGCTGCCTGCTAATGCTGTTTTGCTTCTTACTCCGTTGCTTGAATACTTCAGAACAGCTACCGGAAGGAATTTAGGAATGTTGCTGGAAACTTCAGGGACCGCTATGTGATTTCTGTAAAAGTTCAATGACTAAATTGCAATTTTCGAAAATCACCGTTCATCACCTTCTTCGTTGAGACAGAAAACTTCCGGGAGTTTATTTCGCTTCGTTTGACGTTCGTTTGGAATTCCGAAAACACCTCTGGACTTTTCTCGACGAGACGAAGCTAATGGTGCCCTCAAAATTGAGTTTTGACCAACTTGAAAAAACTCAAAATTTTGAGCTCGTACCTCTCTCCGGGGAACCTGACTTTGATACCAGTTGTTGGGATGGAAAAACTCTTCTATTACGATCAAATAGAATTACAAAGGAGGAGCAACTCTCACTCGACTTTACAAAAAACCAATCCTCTCTAAAACTCAATTTTTTTTGTGTTTCTCTCTCTATCTCTATCATATCTACAACTGAGGTTTTGAGCTTCTATTTATAGCCGAGCTCTGATACAGATTTTAACACAAGCTGTTAAACTTTCGGTGGCCTTCTTCCTTTGTCAATAAAAGTAGCTTCAACAATTGTGGCTTCAACAATGGAGGCTTGGTAGGCTTCTGAAATCTGTAGCTATGGAGGCTATCTGGAAGGTCAATAGTTGTGGCTTCAGAATGGAGGCCGGGATATAACAAAGAGGACCTTGCGTAGTTTGCAGTGATTGGCAATTTCAAGCCACAGGCTAAAGGTGCATTTGTCAACCGCTGGTACTGCATTCTTTTATTTGGCTCAAAATTTCTTAGTTCTTGACAATACTTATACCGCGATAACTTGGTTATCTTTATGTTTTAGATTAATCATTAGGTGGCTTTAGTCCAGTAGTCCAGTGCTTTTTCTGACTTATAAGGTGATTATCTGCAAAGTCAAACACCCCATTATCGCTAGAGGTCAAGTGACTCTAGTCCTGCAGAAAAATTAATTTTATCGGATAAATACATTGAGAGATCGATAGTTTAGTTCAAGTTTGGTTATAATTTAAGTGGATTGATTGTACTTGAAGAAAGATTTACGTGGAATTTTTCTGCTAATATCTTTTCCAACATGTGCTAATTTTAGATAAACAAGATTAGTATAAAGCCTTGTGGCATAGAGGATTAGAGGTTATATGTAGGACGGGTATTATTTGGCAAATGCTTTACTTGTTCGTTTCCATCATTTTAGGTCCATGTGCTAAGTGGAGTTGACCTTTTCTAAATTATAAGTGGAACTCAAAAGTTTAACTTTTAATTTGTTGAAAATTTATTTTTATTCTTTAAACATCAATAAAATATGTATTCTTGTTACTGTTTTGTTTGAGGATGATGTTTGTGCTTGTATAGGAAAGGTAAAAATCATACGCATGACTTGTCATGACATGCACAAAGAATACATGTGTGTGTGGGGTGTAAATATTAAAAGATATTTCTCTTTACGCAAGTATTTGTTGTGATGAGTTTTTAAACAGAAAAAGCTGTATCTAGCTATCTTCGAGCAGCATACATTTAGAAAATTGATATTTAAGCGAGACCCATTGACAAAAAGATTAATAACTTCAATCATTTATTAAGTTTCATGTTAGATGGCCAAATTCAATGAATATAGATAGATATGAAGCACAAAACAAGGAACGACTACATTTATATTATTGGATAAAATTTTAAAAATCAAAAATAAGTTTAACTAAAATATAAAAAGTTTTTAAAACAAATAATTTTTTTCTTTTTCTATTTGTGAGTTCTTATTATCTGTTATTTATCTACTTAATTATATGTTATTTTGTTTTTTAGAAACTAATTGCATTATACTTGATTTTCCGTTTCAGTCTACCATTTTCACCATAACACAATGTTATATTATATTATATATATAAATATATTATATTATATATATACAATTTCTGAAATACATATTATATTATATTATTTATTAGACGAATAATTAATAATTAATTAACGAATTATATCGAGAGGGGGTCTTGTCCGAAACAGCCCCTCTATTCTAACGAATAGGGGTAAGAGCATCTCCAATGGTATTAGCTAAAATGATTAGCTATAATGACATAAAATGAAGATCGTGTAAATTATAGATAGTCAAATCAAGGTTGATCTCCAATGGTATTAACTAACATGTTAGCTATAATCAAAAAATAATATTTTATTATCTTTTTATAAATTTAAAAAATTATATAAGATATTAAATTAAGAAGGAAATATTTTAAATATGGCAAGAGAGATGACATTAAAGATATAGAGAACCAAGGATAATCTGTAAATTTGGAGAACCAAATTTTGATTCTCTAAATTTTTAGCTAACTAGAATGTTGGGTTGGAGATAAATATTTTAGATGATTCTGTAAATATAGATAGCCACGTAGGATATAGAGAGCGGGTTGGAGATGCTCTAAGGCTATGAACATTTAACTAATTTACCTAAGGAATTATACTTGGTACTATAGTGGGTAGTTATGGTATGGCATAGATATTACAATTTACCAATTTACCTAAGAGGATATCAGTTACAACTATAACGATTAATATTGGTAAACCCATGGATTAATGTTATCCGTCACTTTTTAGCGTGTTTCCGTTAGTTGTTATGGGTCAAAACACATCAAAATAGGATAGGTTGTTTGTCATTTTAGACTTCTTAATTTTGTAGTTATCTGTAATCATATCCATATATACATAGAGAGAGATTAAGAAGCTGAACGCTCGTGTAATCAATGAATACAAATGCACCATACTCTTTGTTTCTGACTCGTTCTCTCTCAACCCCAAAAGCTTCAAAAACTTGTATTCTTGATAACTTTAGAAAAATGCCATACTTTCTTGTGGTAAAAATGTCTGATGAAAAAAAACCATGACAGAAGAAAACGTGATGGAGTGTTGAGCGTCCACACCACATAAGCTCAACTTCAAGTTTCCCACCTATCTACTAGTTAGCTAATTCTTATTATTTGATGTATTGATACGCAATTACCCACACATATACCCGATATATATAGCTAGACAAGCTATTTACTTTCTTAACACACTTGGGCTGGCATAATTAATAGATATTTAAATAAAAATATAATACCCAAGTGTGTATATATAATATTTGTGCCATTCATTATTTTGATCTGGTAGTTGTTTAATTTCAATGGAAATCATGAATTCTACTTATTATTGTACATTAGCTCTATTTCTCATTCTCCATCTCATCACTCCCACAACATCTCTATCAACAGAAACCATTTGCAACAATACACCATTTCCCTCCTTCTGCAAATCTGTTCTTCCCTCCAACGATTCTACTTCCATACAAGAATCTGGTAGATTCATCATTCAACAATCATTATCCTCAACTACTGATTTTCTTTCGATAATCGATAAATACCTTGATAACCAAAAGGAATTACCCTTATACACAATTAGAGCTCTACAAGACTGCGAAAATCTCGGCAACTTGACTATAGATTTCTTAACAGAAACACTTCAATCCATTAAGTCCACTAATACTCTTCAATCTTCCAAAGCCATTGATATGCAAACTTTGCTAAGTGCAGCATTAACTAACCGAGAGACTTGCTTAGATGGCGTAAGCACCATATCTTCACCTGCGTCGCTTAAAAGTGACCTTCAAGATCGGCTTTCAAACGAAACTAAGCTAGGAAGTGTATCACTCTCAATCTTTTTGAATGGTTGGGTGAATGATACATCTTCTAGTACGAAGAGAAAGCTTTATACGATTGGAGATAATGTGATAGTGAACCAGACAGTTGTTGTAGATCCAAGTGGAAATGGAAATTTCACGAATATTACTGATGCTGTAAATGCAGCTCCAAATAATAGTGATGGAACATATGGGTATTTCGTGATTCATGTTGTGGCTGGAGTTTATGAAGAGTATGTGAACATAGTTAAAACAAAGAAATACGTGATGATGATCGGAGATGGGATCAACCAGACTATAATTACTGGTAATCGCAGTGTGACGGATGGCTGGACAACATTTACCACAGGAACATTTAGTAAGTAATATTAGACTTTATATCATTTTTATATTTGACTTCAAATTAGAGCCTAGGAGATTTTTTAAGAACATATATGTGCATATGTATAACATACAGGAATGCATCTCAGACACACACAAACAGCTGGTTGATTGATTGATGCCTTCTAAAGTGTAATTCTACTTTTTTTTTATGCTCTACACAACACCTTAATGTTTTGGTTGCGATGATCATCTAACATACTACCAGAAAAAAATGATCAACTAATATATAGGATCAAAGTATCTGCCAGAAACTAGTGTTTTTTTTTATATATTTCTTCTTAAGTTCATAAAATACAATTCTAATTCATTAGTTTTTGTCATGTGATTCTGTTTCTTCGTTTAGTCAACTTCGAGATCCTATATGTGCGTTGATAAACTTTAAACATGGTGTTTATATATACCAAGGCAAACTTGGAGGTCAGAATGGTAATTAGACAATATTTCAATGTTTAAATCCCAAGTATTATTTTTTTATGTTTCTGTCAGCATTGTCGCTTGTAGGAAAAGAATAATCAAAGGTTATGGTTGAAAAAGAATTTATTTTTCATTTCACAGTTTCCTCATAAAATAAAGCATGCCCTACTATGGAAGATTTGAAGCATAAAGTTCAAAGGTTTCGGACTCCTAAAAGAAATATATATATAGTACATTTCTCAAAACATCTGTAATCTTTGAATAAGTTACTGATATTTAAACATATTCATTAAATAAATAGGGCGAATACAGTTCATTGGGAGGGGGACAATTGTCTCCCCATTTTTCCTAAAAAAAAAACATTTAGTAGTAATATTTAGTATAATATAAAAAATATAATATTATTTGTATCCCCTTTTTTAAAAGTCAAAAAAACACAAACCCACTTTCCTCTCTAATTCTGTAAACCACCGAAGCTATCTCCTCTCTCTCACCTCTCTCATCTCTCTCTCACCTCTCTCTCTCACCAAAATTCACTAAAAGAGATCTCTCCATTCGATTTTATTGCTATTTTAGTAGGTTGAAGTGATAAAATCAGCTGCTCACTTGCTCCTCTTGGATCTTCATCGGAAGCTTAAAATCAGTTTCAAGCTTAAAATCAGTTTCAGCAAGCTTAAAATCAGTTTCAGCAAGCTTTTAAGAGCAGAAATTGCATAAACGATTTCACATGTTGAACAACCGAATTCTCCAACAATTCCGGTTGAGATGCGTAATAGTGTGGGAGATGAGATGATCAATGATTGTTTAGTTGTTTTTATAGAGAGAGATATAGCTTCAAATGTTGGTAACGATGCAATTATTAATCGTTTCCAGAATATGAAAACTCGTAGAGGAAAATTGTGATTTATAATTTATTTTGATGAAAATTTTTATATGTAGTTGTCCCCCCATTTTAGATTTCCTGGAATCGCCACTGTCTGTCATACTTTTCCTTATAATAATCATATTGCAGCTGTGGTCGCGCAAGGATTTGTTGGAGTGAACATGACTATTCGGAACACTGCAGGAGCAATAAATCATCAAGCTGTCGCTCTTCGCAGTGGAGCTGATTTATCAACATTTTACAAATGTAGCTTTGAAGGGTATCAAGACACCCTGTATACCCATTCATTACGACAATTCTACAGGGAATGTGATATCTACGGAACTGTAGATTTCATATTTGGAAATGCTGCAGTTGTTCTTCAAAACTGCAACCTTTATCCGAGGCTTCCTTTGTCAGGTCAGTTCAATGCAATAACTGCACAAGGTAGAACCGACATAAACCAAAACACAGGTACTTCAGTACAAAATTGCAGTATTACACCAGCAGAAGACCTTGCTTCAACTAAAACTTATCTGGGCAGACCGTGGAAGTTGTACTCAAGAGTTGTTTATATGGAGTCATTTATGGAAAGCTTGATTGATCCAGCTGGTTGGAGTATTTGGTCAGGTGATTTTGCATTGAATACATCATATTATGCTGAGTACAATAACATTGGACCTGGATCCGATACTAGCAATAGGGTTACATGGGATGGTTACCATGTGATCAATGCCACAGATGCAGTAAATTTCGATGTCTCCAATTTCATCGTAGGCGATTATTGGTTGCCTGCAACAGGAGTTCCTTATAGTAGCGGACTAGCGGTATAATGTAAAATGAAATTTAGTTTCCTTGCTGGAAGCCTGATAGAACATACAAATAAAATCTTGATATGCTTTAGATAAATCGAATCTTGAAGGACATATATGTGTAGACGTTGCTCAGTATTAACTTTATTCTGACTTATTTAGTCTGGCATGAATGCCATCATATATATGTCTGTGTTCGATCATGTTATGAATTTGGACTCCTGTAGTCAATATATCAACATGAATAAAAGCACACAACCTAAAACATAAGGTGTATCAATATAAATCACAGAACAGTATACAGACTCCCATATACTAGATGAGTCTTGATTCCTAACTTGAACAGAAGCTATAAATAAAACTATGTTCTTGTAGGTTATCTAAAACAACTTGCATTATATTCATTACGAATGTATTGAAGGGTTTGATATAAAATAGATGGATAGAGAGCACAAGTACTGGAAGAAGAATTTATATTTCTCTCATTATATTGAAACACAAATACACAGGCAATATATATAGTCTTAGTTCATGTACAGGATACATGTGAATGCACTGGATACATGAATCAGAAGATAAAGTTTCTTCAAATTCCTATATGGGTACATGAACTTAGACTTTCTAGATTACTGCTAGAAACTTTCCCAATATTAAAAATACATAATAATTAATGCAAGTTAATTTAATTTTGTACCAACATGTATCGGTTTCATCAGTTATATTTTAGCTATTTCTAAGGAAAGAACTATCCCAGAATTGCTAAACACTACCTCGATAATTTACAATACCATAATCAACGATTTAACTTTTGAATGGAACATGGACTGGATCTTAGGTTTTGTAAATCACATCTATATATAATAAAAGAGTAATGCTAGGGAACCCGAAATGGTTCCCGAAATCGTTCCCGAATGCCACGTGACAAAGAGGGATTGGTAAGATGTAAAATAGGTTTACAAGTAATCCAGGGGGGTCCATTATTTATTTATTATTCACCAATTAATAATAACCACGTGTAATTCGGGAATCATTTCTGTATCAGAACTCTAGAATTTTCCATAATAAAACTACCTATTTGTTTGGTTAACCTCAACTTTCAAAACAAGTACATTTCAACAATTATGATATAGGATACTTTTTGTCACTAAACAAAACATCAACCACCAAACTATATATTAAAATAATACAAACTGAAATTGTCAACTTAATTATTGTTTGCCATGTGCACTGTGGCAAAATGGTCTTAAATAAAAGACGATCAACGCAACAAACAAATTTCAAGAATCAGCTATAATTAACATATCATTAACAATATGAAATGCATCTATAATCCACCATTATATGGAACTCCAGTTTTAGGCAGCCAACTATCTCCTCCTAAGAAGTTAGATACAGTAAAATTCACGGCATCCGTCGAGTTAATCACATGGTAACCTGCCCATGTTACTCGATTACTTGTATCAGATCCAGGTCCTCTGTTGTTATATTCAGCATAATACAATGTACTTAATGCAAAATCTCCATCCCAAATGCTCCAACCTGCCGGATCAATCAAGCTATCGATAAATGAATTCATGACAACTACTCGTGAGTACTCCTTCCATGGCCTTCCAAGATATGTTTTTGTTGTAGCCAAATTTTCTGCTGGTGTAATGGTGCAATTTTGTATTGCCATTCCGGTATTTTGGTTAATATCAGTTCTACTTTGAGCAGTTACAGGATCAAACTGGCCTAGAATTGGAAGACGAGGATAAATATTGCAGTTCTGAAGAACAACTGCAGCATTTCCAAGAATGTAATCTATAGTACCATATACATCACATTCCCTGTAGAATTGTCTTAGCGAATGGGTATATAAGGTGTCTTGATAACCTTCAAAACTACAGCCATAAAATGTAGATAAGTCAGCGCCATTACGTAGAGCAACAGCTTGAAAATTCTTGGCTCCTGCTGTGTTTCGGATTGTCATGTTTACTCCAACAAATCCCTCTCCAACTAAAACTGCAATAATCAAGTATTGCACAAATTATTAGAGTGGATGTTCCCAAATTATTCATCCACAGTTGCATGTACATAAGATACTATATTATACACACACATACACACATCAGCCACAATATAAATCAAGAATACCCATATATAACTTACTGAATGTTGCAGTGTTGAATGTTGACAA
>JAUEJK010266438.1:0-10043 GCA_032274865.1 Eryngium alpinum
CTTTGTCAAATATGAGATCCAAATCATAAGTTACCAAGTACTAATATTATATTATGCCTTTAGTTAGTGAGATCCATTTGGTTATTTTATACAAACCAAAGAAAAGCTAGTTACTTTACATTACATAATTCATATTTTTCACACTAGCTTTCATGGATTTTGGCTCCAACTTTCCCCTCAAACTCACCCCTTTGGTTTGCTATAAATACCCCCCTCGACAAACCATTTTTCCTTACACCAAATGTGTTAGAAAAACTCTTTGCTCAAAGACTAATCTTTACAAATTTCTAAAGAGATCTCTAATAAGTCTTCTCCCACTTTCTTTCTACCAGTTAGGTCCGAAATAAGGGTTAGTTAAATGATGAAGAAGAGAAGAAATGCCTAGCTTTAAAAGCCATCCTTGTGAAGGAAGAAGAGAATGATGAAGATCTAAATGATGAAATCCAAAATGGCCAAAGTGGCTCAACAGTCGAATCATTCCTCTGGATTTGTTCCTAACAAAATTAAGGAACAAAAACCCAGTTGATCAAGAAGTATGTTTCGAATGTAACAAGCCCGATCACTTCAAAAGAGAATTTCCATCTTTATTTTAAAGGGAGAACATTCATAGCTGAAGAAGCTCCGGATCTAAGTGAAGAAGAAGAACATTCAAAAAGAAACCGAAGAAACTGTCAACATATGCCTATTCGGAGATCACAACTCTGAAAGCGACAAAGACTCAAATGACATCGGAACTTTTTAAGGCTCAAGACCATCTTCATCTCTAGGCACTAAAGCAAACTCTTTATGTGATGATAATGTTTGTTAATCCATAACCGAAATTGATGAGTCAAGTAATCGACCAAATAGATCACCTAGATTCAAAAGAGACTTACAAGAGTTTACCACTAAGTATGATGCATGCCTAATAAACACCAAAGATGAAGAAAAGGTAAATCAACTTAGACTTGCTAAAGAAATGTTGAAGAAGTTTAATGAATTTAGCAAGAGTCTAGATCATCTAGAACCCAACGACTATCATAATGCCTTTGAAATCTTTAAAGATCAAATTGGAATTACCGAAACACGTAAGATAGATACTAGAACATAATTCCATGGTAGATATTGGGAAATCGTAGAAAGATTATACCACTTTAAAAATGACTTCGATTATTTACTCAGAACTTGTCAAAGACTAGAACAGGAAAATAAAATGCTATTTGACAATGTGAGAGGTTATACCCCAAATCTCGAGGTTCAACATCTACAAAAGGAAAACAATGCCATGCTAGAATTTCAGGATTTTGAAGCTAAAGAAAATAACTACTTACATGAAATGCAACTTGTTATGCAAAAAGACAAAAGTGAGCTAGTTGATAAAATTGAAAAACTTGAGTCTAGCAACCGAGAATTAGACAAGGAATGTAATAATCTTGTAGCTAATGTTGAAATCATTGAATGGGAGAAAGAAAATCTTGTTGGAAATAACCACATGCTTAACAATGATTTTATTAACTGCAAATGTTCAAAATGAAATGCGAGTTCAACGATGTCAATAGAATGAGAAAATTCTTTCCGACAAACAAAGGCAACAAGCTCGAAACGATGAAAATTTAAGTTTCATACACGAAGTTGAATTGGTACTTCAAATTGAGGAATTGAAACTTGAAAACTCAAAGATGGCAAAATATCAAGATGAAATTGATATGCTTAAGAAGGAGATTCTTGAATTAAGATCAAAACCTTCAACAAGTTAATCAAACTTAAATGATATTATTGAGACATTGACTTTGGAAAGAGATGACCTAAGGGAAATGGTGTCTAAATTCACTAAAGGCAAAGGAGATCTTGATACTATACTCAGTTGTCATATCCTTGACCGAAATCGTGAAGGCCTTGCATATACTAGGGATGGGAATCGGGTCGGTTTAGGGCCGGAGAGTGCTATCCCCGATTCTGCCCCGAAATCCCGAACCGGAGACTGCTATCCCCGCCTTCGCCCCAAAATCAATCGGGGATCATAGATAACTATCTGTCCTCGCTCCAAAAGGGGAACGGGGATCCCCGCGGATATTCGGGGATCTTATTTGTAAGGCTTTAAATTAAATTATTAATATTTTAATAATATTTTTATGTATTAAATTAAAATTTTATATTAAAATACAAATATATATTTAATAAAATTATTTTTTAACTAATAATTTATAAATATAACTTTATAATTAAATTTTAATAATAAATAGTTATTTATATAAATTTAAATATATAAATAATTAAATATATGTATATTTAATAAATATTATGAATATAAATGGGGATCGGGGATCGTGGCGGGGAGACTCTTAAATCCGCACCTGTCCCTATCCCCAAAAAATCCCCAAACGGGGAATCTAGAGCGAGGATCGGAGGGGGAGTAATCGGGGCGCGGAGGATGCCCATCCCTAGGGTATACTCAAAATGTTCCTATTCAAATGGGTGGAGTTCAGTTTAACAATCAAATGACTCCTAGATCTCTACCCGTTAAAAGATGTTCATGATGAAATATGGTTGGACATAATGTGTCAACTTGCAGAACGAGCATGGGTAAGTCTAAGGTAAAGAGTGTTTGGGTTCCTAAAGAACAAAAGTGAACATGCCTGATATGATACATCCAAACATCAATCGAAGGCCAAATAGAGTCCCTACGAGATTTCAACCTCATCCTCATTTCCTAAAACAACCATATAGTGTAGTCCCAAGGAATTTTCCAATTAGACCACCACAAACCCGATGCCACAGGCTAGCCTTGTCGATATTGATGAAAAATACCCTATGCCTAGGTTCGTTGGTAAATAATCAAAGATGACTTATAAACAATTTTATACTAACCCAAAGGACCCAAGAAAGAAATGGGTACCAAATGGTTGAATTGTTAAATTTTGAACAGGTGGCTCTAGCTTGGACCGTGGATGCTCAAGACACATATCATGCACAAAATCCTATCTGTCTGATATAAAGAAAAAGTTCAAAAAAGTGATATGGAGTTAGCATGAAATATCAAGTAATCGGGATCGGAAGAATAAAAAATGAACATGTCAACATAGCTGATGTATAACTCATCTCTGGATTGAAATAGAACTTGCTATCAATCAGTCAACTATGTGACAATTGACTCAACGTAGAAATCTTCCATAGTCACTGTTCAATTCTTGATAACACGGGAAAGTTGATTCTGCAAGGTTCTAGAGATAGAAATATCAACACTTGTAACTTGAACTCTTGCTACAACATTTCTTGATGTCTATTCAAGATGATCCTTGCTTATGGGACCGGAGACTAGGACATGTGAATATGAAGTTGATTAGCGATATATCTCTTCTAAGGAACATGTTCGAGCTCTTAAATACAAGCGTACATGTCTCTCGTAAGGACCTAAAGTAGCTTTCCAGACTCCTTGAATGTCCGCCGGAAAGCCTATAAAAATCGGTGGGGGTCCCACCGGAGGGACTCGGGTGCAAGAATAAGTAAACTGTGTATGAATGAATTCTCTCAATTAGAGATAGAATGGCATACACGATTTATGAAGAATAATCCCCTTTACATAGGCATAGATTCGGGTTTCAGATCTATATTAGGAATTGGAATCCTATTATAATTGGTAATTCTCCTTGCCTTATCTCTTTATATCTTGCACCCCAAGACTAGGAATCATTACTTGATTTACCTACTAGCTACATTTCCTTATTTAATTAGGGTTTCAACACCTCTTTTTTTAATTAATTAATTAGTCGTATTGGGCCTTTAGCTATATTGGGCTTAGTAGGAATTTTCCTTTTTTTATTATTTACGCTTTCATGCCCTGATTCGGATCCAGTCCGACCGAAATAATAAATAATATCCGTCTAGGATTAATTGGGTCGACCCTTATTTTTGGCTCCCCTAAATTTGCCCCCCTATTTTTGGGATGATTTATCTCCCGAAAATATGATTCGTTTACCAAAAATAGGACTTTTACAAAATTTTCCATCCCCTGACCTTCCTCCTAGGCTTGGGCACCTAGGTGGCACATTAGAAGTCCTACTCGACAGTTTTGGGGGAGTTTAGGGATATCCTTAGGTGCTAGGCGCCTAGGAGACCTCTCATCCTTCCACTTGATGTGTTTTATGCTAACTTAATGGTCTCCTAGACCTTTGGGCGCCTAGAAGCTTCCCTTCACCTCAAGTTAATGTGTTTTGACATCTCCAAACGTTCTCCTAGACCTTTAGGGGCCTAGGAGACTCTTATGAGTCCAACTCGATGTGTTTTATACACTTTTGAAGGTCTCCTAAACCTTGGGTGCCTAGGAGTATCCCTTGAGCCCAACTTGATGTGTTTTTCACATCTCCAAACCCTCTCCTAGCCCTTAGGCGCCTAGGATGGTCAATTCTCTCCCACTTGGTGTGATTTTGAGTTATCAAAACTCTCTCCTAGCCCCTAAGGCACCTAAGAGTATTTCTTCCACCATACTTGGTGTGATTTAACTTCTAAAAATCTCATCCTAGACCTCTAGCTCCCAGGAGGGTTCTTTTTCCCTCACTTGATGTGATTTCGGGTTTTCAAATCCTTCTCCTAGGCTTCTGATGCCTAGGAGGATAAGGAATCAACCAACTTGATGGTTTTTTAGGATTTTTAAGGTCTCCCTAGACGTTATGCGCCTAAGAGACTTCCTTCATACATACGTGGTGGTTTTTCATCCACTTTATACCACTCCCTAGGCGTTAGGCACCTAGGAGCACTTATTTTCATCATATTTCACACCGAGATGTCAACTGGTAATTCTCCTAGGCATATGGCGCCTAGGAGATCACTCATATTCCACACTTGGCAGTTTATAACTTCCTAAATACCTCTCCTAGGCACTAGGCGCCTAGGAGATATCTCTTTACCCTAACTTTACGTTTTAGGTTATCTTTTAACACCTCTCCTAGACCTTGGGCGCCTAGGAGGTTTCAATTTACTTATCTTTGTGTTTTGCTAAGGGTTTAAAGCTATCTCTTAGGCCATTGGTGCCTAGGAGCCATATCCACCACCATCTTGGCGGTTTCACTAGTTATTCAAGTATTCTCCTAGACCTATGGTTATTTGGAAACCCTAAATTCTCCCATCTTGGCGTACTATACACAAGAGGTGAGCGTATCTTATTATCCATGGGCCTTCTTGGCTAAAAGAGCTACTAACAGTTTCATTCGGGACTCACTGGAGTCTGATAATGCTCTTCAATGCGTACGTCTAAAATCTATATTCCACCCAACCTTTACGGTTTAGGGTTATCATAGAGATCTATCATAGTTGTTTATTTTTTTTAGGTAAAGGTCAATTTCATAAACTAAACAAAGTACAAATGCAACCCGAAGGAGCAACCAGATGAACTAGGACATGACACCCCTAGCCACCACCAACAGAAAAGAGCAAAACCATAAGGAGCTCCCAGGTGAACTAGGACAAGCAACCCCTAGCCACAACCAACAGAAAAGCAAACAAAACGAGAGCAAACAAATGTAAAGTATAATACTACCAAGCTATTTTCCAAATGCGTCGAATAACAATGCCCTGGATAGCTTTAATCTTACACGTTACCTAGAAAAGTTCGTCTGCAAATCTATCCAAGGTTTATAATCGTACAGAACGATTACCATTTTAAGTAGTCGAAGCGGCACGTCTTCCCACGTCCCTTGAACTTTCTGAGAAAAGCAAGTCTGCTTTCGCAGCTACAAATCTCCAACAAGCTTCAATACAATTCCACAACAAGCTACAAATACTCTCCAAACCTATTACAATCTAGATCTTATTTCTCACTATCAAATTACAAAATCTCTCTAAGAAACAAGAGCTTCAATTTCTCTCTGTATTTCTCTCAAATAACTCTCTCAAGATAATACAGATAAAGAAAGAAAACTACACAATGGCTATTTATATGAAGTAGAAGACAGCTACAAAATCTCCTGAAGTTGAGATAACCCCGTATGGTGTGGACCACTTTGACAGTGACCTTTTGCACTCCTATCTTTCCATTCCATATTTGTCCAAGCAATTCTTTGCCACGTGTAGTATGGACCACTGGTTCACCACCATTCTCTAGCATCCTAGTAACAGAAAACGTGGCTGCCTTTCCAAGCAAAAAGACAAGGCATGCTTTTCATTGCTGCACTTTTAAACCCTTGAAGGTTGGCTGCTTTAATCATACTTCCCCGTATGACTTTGAACCTTGATCATGTTGTCCCCTGAAGTACATTAGGGCTTCCACTTGCTTCCATCATGTAGACTTGACATCAGAGAGCTCAAATCTACTTTATTATAAGCATTATAATTACAACTTGACACTTGTATACTATTGAGTAACAAGGTCCTAATTCAATGAGTTCAAGTAAACTATACAAGTAAGAACTCTTATTTAGAATGCATCTAAGGACATCATCATCTACACATAAAGCATACAAACCTAACAATATGATGCATATACTAAACTTTATATGCATCTCAACTCGTCTTATCTCATTCATATTCTTATTTTTATCTTTGGGCCCTTATCATGTGCACATTGTTCGATCAGGGATGCCTACAGGGCTTGCTCATCAATAAATCCCATTGGACCTCCTCCGACGCCAATAACAAACATGGCACACCCTCTTAAGTCACGGTGCCAATTAAGAACTGGCATGCTCGTCTTAGGTTATGGGTGCCCTTATAAACTCATTGGAGGAGGAAACTTATAACATATCATTGATTCATTCAAACCTGGCATACCCATCTTAGGTCACGGGGTGCCCTTGAGCCTCTTATAGGCTTTGAGCATCTCTTAAAGCTCTTATAACTCGCCCTTCTCGCAACAGTGGCACAACATCACTTATTACTCTTATCTTATCCATCTTCATTCAAGATGTATTAGTCATTTCACTACACCATAGATTGCCATACGCAACTTTGTTAAACTGTTAGAATAGGCATTAAAAGTGTTACAATAGATGCTAATGCAACATTTTTGGTAAACAAAATGTTAGGTTTTTCGATGTTACCATATATACCTAAGGCAACACCCGGAAAAGTGCTGCACTTTTTATGTAATG
Source organism: Eryngium alpinum (assembly GCA_032274865.1). Taxonomy (NCBI): domain Eukaryota; kingdom Viridiplantae; phylum Streptophyta; class Magnoliopsida; order Apiales; family Apiaceae; genus Eryngium; species Eryngium alpinum. The sequence continues at coordinate 7,062 of JAUEJK010266438.1, forward strand.
CAACACTTTTTTAATGTATTGCAACACTTAGATGGGTGTTTCTTTAGAGAAGCATTAACAACACTTATGGTGCAACATTTTTCGGAATTGCAACAATTTTTTCAGTAATATTTTTCTATGATATTGTTACGTTTTTTAGAGAAATAACAACATTTAATGGCAACATTTTTATATCTACTGTTACACTTGTGAAGATTAATTGCAACATAACCTGCTATTAATTGCAACACCTGATTAGCATTCAAAATAACAATATGCAATACAAATCAATCATCATCCTACATAATCATCCCATTTACAAATCCATAAACCAAATAGAAATAAGATTCCTTAAATCAACCAGAAATAAATTTGAAACAAATATCCAGATCATCATCCCGCATAAACATTACTTCATTAGCACTACGATAATCATATACATAGCTAATAACAGCTATACTTGTTTGAATGAACTAGTACCAAGCTCTATTAGTTTGGGCATCCGACTCACCAGCCTTTGTAATTGTTCCAGGTTTATATTCTTATTAACCTTCAAAACTCTCAATGATTCGCACTTGCTAACAAGGTTCTCAAGGGCGTCAAAATTAACTTCAATGTTCAGACTGACAAAATTTAGCACTTCCAAAGACACGAATTACTCGGGAAAACAACTTAGCCAATCCCCACTAAGATCATCGATGTCATTTTCCTGTATGTCAAGCTCAGGCAAATCCCGCAAACAAAATGTGAACTTAGAATTCAAGCATGACCACAAATTAAAAGAACATTTACTAGAACTCTGTAATTAGTTAAGTAACAAATTATGAATTTACTGTTTATAGCTGCACTACAGACTATCTTAAGCAATCAACAGTAATACATCACACATCCACAAGCAAATTAAACATTGTAGTTGAAAAGAGATATAAAATCTCATAAAAACAAGAATACTTACTTGCAACAGGTTGCAATAGCCGTAAGACCATCAGTACTAAAACCATCACAACTTAAGAGACACAAAGCTTTAAATCCAGAAAACGAAGTCGCTAAGAACTCTAAACTTGCATCATTGACAGTCATTCTTTTCAACCTTAGCTCCTCCAAAAATGGATAAGCTTCTGGAAACACTTCAAGTTATGAACCTTAACAATTAAAGATACAAAATTCATTATCAAGATCATCAACGAGTTTGATAGTGCCATAAATCCCATCACCGCCTATGTTAAGAATTGACAAAGCCAATATATATAATTGTAGCATAAAATGAATTACCTGTCATATGAATCATTTAGAATATGAGAGTCTCCCATATCAATTTAAGCTTGTTTGTACCATGTATAACCTTTTATTTATTTTAACTTACTGGTAAAGAGCAATAGATATCTAAATGACAGAAAGTATGATATTTGTCTACTAACAAACTAACTCGAACTCTCTACTTACCATTATTTATCTTATAATTTCGTATAGACATCTCATTTAAAAGCCTTTAATTAAAATAAAAATACCACACCGAATTGTACCCTAAAGAACGAATACAAGTAACACATAAGTTCCCTTTTTTAGTTAAGCAAATCTACATTGGAGCAATTATTAATTCTTACAAATCAAATTTAACAATTGAACCATAAATTAAGTTTGTACCAGGATGTATTAATTGGGAATATACGTGCCGCTCAATTACAGACTCTTCAATTTCTTTAGAGTTGAATCTGACCTAGATTATTGGAAGACTTTTCTAGATGATTAAATCATATTAGAATCAAATATCTAAACAAAAATCTGAGTTGAAAACTCAAAAATCAGAAATGTAAAAATCTAAGTTGAATATTATACCGTGAAAAGAGTCATTAGAATTTGATCTTTCCCAATAAGACAAATAGACTTCCAAATTTTTTAGGAGTACAAACACCTACGGAACCAGAGAAATCGCTGATGCGGCTGTATTATGAATCCATTTTCTGCTTTTGAAAGGGGTTTTAGGGTCGATAATACGATAATGAGTTTGTGAATTTCTAGGAGAAACGGTAGTTGCGTAATTAAACTAGGAATTCGTAATAAGAGAAGAATTCAGAATCTAGGGTTCACTCTGTTCAAACTGATTGGGTTTTGAAGATGAAATTTATACAAATCTGATAAAGGGTTAAAGTTAATTAGATAGGGAAAATTATTGAGGAGGAGGTATGTGTGTTTGTGGATAGATATAGGATATATATATATATATATGTGTGTGTGTGTGTGGGGTCGTCGTCTTCGTTGATCCCACTGAGATGAAGCTCTTTTGGAATGTAAATTTTGTTAAAGTGTGGGAAAAATTGTTTTATATATAGTGAGGGAAATGAGGGAAATGTGTATAGTGAGGGAAATGTGTAAGTCCCAAATGAAAATTTAGGACTCTAAGTAAGGGTATGGGTTTGAAATGAGCAATCATATTTCATTTCTAATATTTTGTATTTTTATATTATAAAAGTAATAATTAATAACTTTTATAAAATATTATTCCTAAATAATAAAAAATAATCTATTAAAACTTAATTTAATTATATATATAATTATTATAATTTAAGATATTATCTTATTAAATATTATGATATGAATATATATATATATATATATATATATATTGATTTTTAGAATTTAACAAAAAGAAATATTATTTTATTAAATTTAATAAATATAAAAATAATATATTATTAAAATTAATATAATTATGATTATTATTTAATATAATAAATATTAATTTATTAATTTTATTAAAATGATATTATATTTATTCATATTAGATATTATTTTAGTTAAAATAAATAATAACAATAATAATAAATTTTAAATTAATATGTATTATATATATTAATTTAAAAAATTATAAATATTATTTTATTAAAATTAATAAAATAAATAAACTATTTACTTTCCCGTACTTCGCACACTTAAATTTTATTTTTATGTAATTTTTAAATTTAAGGTTAATTATAATTTTTTTTATAAAATATTATATATATA
>JAUEJK010266544.1:0-10043 GCA_032274865.1 Eryngium alpinum
TACAAACTTTGATTTTTTGTTTATAACATAAAATTGAAAAGGCTTAGTTATAACCCTACAAATTTTTACCAAAACAGTACCTAAAAATCTAAATATGGGGTGAGATGGGGTCAGAGTGACGGTTATCTAAGGAATTTAAGTTGTTTTCACTAAGACCTGTTTTGTTTTCACCAAGAACTAAGTCATTTAAATCCTCGTGACATTGGGGCTTTCAGTACAATTGATTCTATGATGCAGAAACTTGTTCCATATCTAATTACGGTACCACCACAAAAGCTTCTGTAGTCGCTTTTGAGGAGGCAAGGGTGCAGCTTCAAAAGGATGAAACTGACCCCCAAAAAAAACAATCTCAAGCACATTGATGCAGATATTCATGATCACCCCTACCTCCATTATTTTTTGTCCCCTCTGACTTTACTTCTTAATTATTGACTAGTTTCATTGTCCCAAATTAATTTACACGGTATATTTATCTAGTAACCTGTTAAAAGGCCTGCTAGTGTTTTGTAAATTGTACACTATAATATTCTAAAATATATAAAACAGAATTGTTTTTAGTTGTAGTTTTGTTGGTTGTAGTATTAAAATTAGTAAAAAATAATTTTGTTAATTATTTAATATTTTATATATTTATTCTTAAATATAATAAATATTTTATGTTATTTTGTCAACATTTTATTTTTTATTGAAAATAACTAATAACTAATAACTATTAGAATTATAAAGTAAGTAAGAACTATATAATTTAACTTTTAAAAATAAAAAGTATTAATAACAGATATAAAAATATTTAATTGATTCTTAACTTAATTTTTTATTAAACGAGTTAAGAAGAAATTTCGATAAGTTAATAAAATATAAAATCTAAATTATTACTAATTACAAAACAGAAGATTAGGAAAAAAGGATAACTGATAAAATACGTGGATAAAATACTTGGCTACAGTTTATAGCGTTAAGGATAGTTTATAGTGTTACGGATATATCATAAAATTTATTATTTATTATTATTTATTGATATTTTATAATTATTTATTAATATTTTATATTATCTAATTTGAATATATAATAAAATATATATTTTTTTAATTTTATATTAAAAAAGATAAAAATAATTTATTTTATCATATGATCAAACACCTTACTTAGACAGGGTGTCAAAAATATTATCAAGACTATATATCACTTAGAAATAAAAATTTATTCTCGTTAAATAATATATATATATATATATATATAGAATAATGTATCACATATTATTTTTTATAGGATAATACTTAATAGAAAACACCGTTCATTTGGAAAGACGGATTTTTTTTAATAATATTAGATAAGATACAAATTAATGATTGCGATTGATTTAATTATATTAAATAATTTAATTTTATATATATTAAATCTTTTTATTAATTATATAAGAATTAAAATAATAAATTTTTACATTAATATATTATTTTGTGTGTGAGTGTACGGTGTAGTAGTGCCTGCAGTGTATGTGTAAGTGAGCAGTGTGTGCACTACATACACGTGTATGTAGTCTCTGTTGTGTGCATGAGTGTGTTCGGTATGTGTGTGTGAAGGGTGTGTAGTATTTGTGAGTGTGTATCTGAATATGTGATGTGTATGAATATATGTAAGTGAATCTTAATTATTGGATTAAATTTAATCTAATTTGAATTAGAATTAATCTAATGGGGTTTATGTATAGTTTTCCATTTCATCGTTCTCCAAAAATTACTGACTCATCTTTTTTATATATACAAACATATAAGTTATCCCGAATATATATATATATATATATGTGTGTGCTCCTAAGTACATAGAATTATAAGTACGTATTATTATAAATATGTATTTAAAAAAATTATTTAAATACATAGCATTAAAAATAATAGATCTACACTAAAAATGGTGGATCTTGTGAATTTACGTATTTAATAAAATTAATAAAATAAATTTAAATAAATTTAAATTATAAAATAATAATATATTTTAATTTTAATAATATATAATTAAATAATTTATCTAATTACATACTTAGCACATCAACTTTTCTATATATATATTTTTAAATTATCAGTATACTTTATTATATATATATATATATGTATATATATATATATTAATAATGAAAATTTTAAACATTGAAATAATTTTAAAATCATTATAAATTTCCATTCTGCGAAAATACGGTCAAAATTTTGTGTAAATTTTTATTCAAAATACTGTCACTGTTATTTGTACTTTCCAGGTCAATTATTTGAAAAATGAAAATTACTGTGTTTGAAACCCATATAACATAGGAACAAATATCCGAATATAGTTTACCTTGTTTCTTGAAGAAAGGAGTAACAATTAGTTTCAATGGTGCGTCCTTTTCAGATTCACATCCGGTCAGTTTTTTATTATAATTCTTTATATTACAGAAGTTATAAATTACTAAATTCAACAGTCAAATTGTATTTATTAAACTGTATTTTAATAGTCAAGAATAAAAAAGATTTGACTTCTGGAGTCAAGTTCAAAGCATGCATCTCTACGTGCGTACAAATTGTACTTCATGTGTAGTGAGTAATGGGAACGCTCTGAAATTAATGGAAATATATTTATTTATGTGAACAAACAAAAAAAAAACAATTATTGACATTACAACAGACACTATAAAAACCATTTTACATGTCTCCCCTTTATGAAATTGTGCAAGTGTTTCTTATTTGATAGTGGTCAGGAGTTTGGTGGGTTTTTATATAATCTGATCTTAGTTTTAATTATTTATTTTAAATATTTACGTTCTTCATCTACTTATCTCTTATTTTAATTGACTAGATATTTTGCACACTAAGAAATTTTGGGTGAAATCAATTTGTGTAATAAAATTTTTTAATTTTGCAAGAGACTGAGCGATGGTCCTCTTTCAAGATTGTGATTCATGCTTCAACCGAGAAAATTTTGGTCAGTTAATAGAAATTGCAAATTTCCGCCTGCTGTTTCTGGATGGTTGAGAATTTTAAAATGGCTCAAAATATTATTATATTTATTATTTATTTATAAATATAATAAAAGTAAATTTTAGTAGTCATAAATTATATATAATTAGAAAAATTTAGATCGACAAATTACATTATAACAGAAAAGAGAATTTATGACGAATAAAAATTAAAAGATCCGTCACAAACAACGGTAATTTGCAACGGATGAATCTGTCACAAGTAAAAAGTAGGTCACAAGTTAGTTTTGGGTCTCATGACGTCATATTTTAATAATTAAAAAATAACTACACTGGATGTTCTGTCCGAAGTTTATTTTGAATATTTTTTTATTTTTTAAATTTTGGCCGAATAGAGTTATATTCCTAAGTTCTTATTTTCTAATTAATTATTATTATTTTTATAGTAAAATATTAAATTGGAGTCAAAACTAACTCGTAGTCACATTCCGTCACAAGTTGCTTAAGATACTTGTAACAGATTTAACTGTCCCTCGCAAGTTTTGGGGAAAGTAACTTGCGACGGACTGCTTATGTCCATCACAAGTTCTGGATTTTAAGAAACTGAAAATATCTATTTTTTGGTATTTCCAGTTTCTGAAACCGTTTTACATAACGTGTTACAAAAATTATATACACACTGAATCAAAATCAAAATCTAAACATTCTAAATACGAACCAAAACGTTATAAACTAAAACGAACTACTTTATAAATCAAAATTCCAAAATATTAAATTCACTACAATAAAATTATATCCGTCCACATACTATTACTCACATCATTTAGACGAATTAATATATAACAAATTCATAAAGTCGTAGAATATTACATCAATATTAACAACATAATGTTAAGTTCATAACTAAACTACATCTACTCTCGTATAACCGGGCCTCCACGCTGCAATCCCGGTGAAGGAGGACGAGGACCACGTTCCGAAGAAGGAGTTTGTTCCATGTCACGAGCGATCGCCTTACACTACAAAATACATAATTTAGACAATCATAAATCGGCACTCCAAGTGTTTGTTTATGTGCATTTTATATGTGTATGAGTGTGCATGACAAATTATGTGTGTGTATATATATATATTAGCTTGTGAGTTCTCTGTCACACTTCTTCAGACTGATCCACCAAATCCTTTTTCATGTCCTATCCATCCAAGTCCTCTTTGCATCTTGTTTTATGCTTTTTCCTTTGAATATCCTTTACGTCTCTTATACCTCGTCTTATCGGAAACTTGACCTTGCAACAATAAGTTGAAGGCACTACTTTGAACTGATGAATTACCTCTCAAGTAAGGCATTCTTATAACTAAAAGCTTTCACCGTAAAAAATGTTAATGTATGTGTGGCTTGCCGAGCTTGATCACCTAACGTGAGTGATAGGGTTATACTTCTTTTTATCGTAGTCTTGGTATCACTAAATCTATATATAGATCCTTTATAAGGAATCAAGTGTACATTCACATATCCCATATTTCGTAAAGCTATACATAAAAGTATATTATCGGACAAACCATTATGAATCATAGCTCCTGGGAGCTGCTAGCCACCTTTCTTAATGTTAATCACTAGTGGGTCTTGATGGGAAAATCTACTTCCTTTTTGTCACGTTCATAAAAGACTATCGTTGTACCAAATTCTTCCATAACTGTCTCCAAATGATACTCTCTTTTTTGTCGGATATTTTATCTATATGCTCTTAAGACTCCTTTGTATTTATATTACTCCAATCTTTTTCCTCCATTGCTCTCTGTAAGTAAAGAACCCGCACCCCAGTTATATTATTCTAAATCACCTCCATTAACTTGCTCTAGCTCACTTCTGGTCTCTTTGGTGTGTCCTAATACTATTTTTAGTTAAAAAAATTGATTTTTAAGTGATATAATGATGCAACCTCCTTGAACTGATCCAATGTTGTCCTTTCTAATATTGCATTATATGCAGATAGTATCTTGAGAACTCTATAATTGATCATATGAACATCTTCTATAGGAGCCTGTCTCAAAGTCAGTGGTAAATAGATTATTCCCTCAAAGTCAATTAATTATCGTGATAACTTATCTTAAGATATACCCTATGAAAGATAATATCGACAGACGCTTTAATATCTACTAAAACCTTCATTACTATAATATTTTCAGTGACATGCATAATCACCAAAGGATCCTCGTGCGAATATTTATTCCATCGATATCTTTATCCTCAGAAGGTAATTATATGTTCTATCCCAGCTCTTTTGCTGGGATCTCCTATATGCATAACCTCCTGGACAAACGCTTTCTGTGCCCAATAACTAGATGCAGGCGAATGAATTCTCAGGTTATCATTATAAATGGTTGCGCTCGTGGCTGTGGTACACCTTGCTTACGAGTTTTCTAACGATCCTTTGTTTCCTTTAATGACTACTTAATAAATTATACAAGTTTTTCTCTTTATATAAGGAATTCTATCTCATCGTTGAGGTGACTATGATCTTCGATGCCATGCCATGGTCATTATGAAATCTACAATTGTAATTTGTGTACTTTCCAGCTAGATCCACTTTTATCTTCCTAGGCCACTTTACATATGGCTCCCTCTCGATTTTTATTCATATCTGACTTGAAAGGGTATTAAAAAATATGTAACTGGGTTCTAGTGTGCATCCTCCAGAACCCTCATTTAGAGCAAAAAAAATAATCTTTCTTTCAATTTGGTCTGATTCTTTACACTTATGAACACCTTCCTCATTTATTTTTTCTTCAAAGTTATCTTCACAGAGATATACTTTTTTGATTAATCTTGCAATTCTTATATGTTGGTAGATTTCATTTTTGTCAAAAACATCCGAAAGACTTCATTGGTGGTTCCTCGCTGCATTTCTTCCATCACTACTGTAGTGGCCCAAAAATAGGGTCTAAAATATTAAGGCCCAAGTCGACATGATTTGGGAAAATCGGAACAGAAATGGAGTTAAAACAAGCTTAATACGGTAAAGGCCCAAAGCAGCATGACTTATTGAGGTGCAGAAACCCTAGAATGAATCTAGCTAATTATAAATAAGGAAGTGAATCTTGTAGGTAAATCAAATAATGACTCCTAAGAAAATCCTAATCTTGGGTGGCAAGAAAGAAGAGATAAGGTAAAAGATAATTACCATCCGAATATGATTCTAATTCCTATTAGGAATCTGAAACCCTAATCCACGCCTATATAAAGGGGATTAATTTTCGTATTCAGGTACGCAATTCTAGCTCCACCTCAGAGAATACAGAGATTATTCAGTTACTTACTCTTGCACTCGAGTCCTCCCGGTGGGACCACCCCCCACCGATTTTTACAGGTTGTCCGGTGGTTGATTGCGGAGTTCGAGAAAATTATCTTCTGATATTCTTCTAACCAGGTACGCTTTATTTTTGTTGGTTATTTTGATCCGTAACATTTGGCGCCATCTGTGGGAACCAGGACAAAAAGCTATTGATGGAGAAATCCATGCATAGGAAAGCCCTGGGGGGCAATCAAAATTATGAAAGAAAATAGCTTGTTAGCTTCATTGATGAGGACTTAGAGGAGGTTCGGTCTTCGTTTGAGGATCCTCTAATAATAACTGCTCGATTGGGAAATCAATGGACGATGAAAATATTAGTAGACAATGGAGCTGCCGTGAATGTCTTGTTCTATTCAGCATTCATTAAATTAGGGTTCCCCGAACAGAGATTGGAAAAGTTAATGAATCCTTTGATAGGATTTGGAGGAGGAGAAACCCTTATTAAGGGTGTCATACATGCCCCCTTGGTCCTTGGAGAAGGAGCTATGGAAGAAGCAAGGATTCTGGAATCCGTGGTGGTAGAAAGTCCGTTTGTATATAATGCAATATTGGGAAGGAAGGGATTACATCAATTCCAAGCTGTACCATCCACATACCATACGACAATCAAATTCCCGACTTCCCAATGTGTGGGAATTCATAAAGGCGATATTAGCACGACACAGGTTTGTTGCATAACTGCAACAAAGGAGCGCGCAAAGGGAGGAGAAACCCTTCCCATGGCAGAATTAGATGTACGAAAGAACTCTCAAGAGAAGAGGGGCCAACCAGTTGAAGAATTGATCACCATACCCCTCGTTGAAACAGACGAAAAGAAGGTTACTTATATAGGAGCTAGCCTGGAAGAAGAAGAACGACGGGAATTAACTAGTTTCTTGCAGAAAAATTGGGATGTCTTTGCATGGACAGCGGCTGATATGCCAGGAATCGGTCCTAATATGATAAGCCACAAGTTAAACATCTTGCCTAAAAGAAACCGGTCTACAAGAAGAAGAGAAACTTTGGAATGGTGAGACCGCGGGTTATAGATCAAGAGGTCCAGAAGCTCCTCGAGGCGGGATTCATACGTGAAATACAATATGCTGAGTGGGTCGCCAACCCTGTATTAGTGCCCAAGCCAAATGTAAAATGGAGGATGTGTATAGACTTCACAGACCTGAACGATGCTTGCCCCAAAGATCATTACCCTCTTTAGTGGACATGAGATGTTAAGTCTGATGGATGCTTATAGTGGATATCACCAAATCAAGATGTGTGAAGAAGAAATACCCAAAGTACCTTTCATAACCGAGCACGGGTTATACTGCTATGTAGTAATGGCGTTTGGACTACGCAACTCAGGAGCTACCTATCAATGATTGGTTAGTAAGATATTCGCCCCTCTAATTGGACGAACAATGGAGGTGTATGTTGATGACATGTTATTAAAGAGCAAGAAGAATAGATCCCACATAGAAGATCTTGAAGCGACCTTCCGTAAACTACGTAAGCATAACATGAAGCTGAATCCTCACAAGTATGCCTTCAGAGTAGAGCTGGGGAATTTTTAGGGATGATGGTCTCTCAACGAGGGATCGAAGTGAATCCGGATAAGATACAAGCCATCATCAATAAGAGACCTTCGAAAAACGCTAAATGGGTACAAAAACTCACAGGACGAGTAACTGCCCTAGGTAGATTTTTATCTAAAGCAGGAGAGCGGTGCCTACCTTTCTCCAAAGTACTAAAGGCCACTAACAAATTTGAATGGAATACCGAATGCCAAGAGGGCTTTGATGGACTAAAGGAGTATCTCAGCTCTCCCATCCTTCTAGCAAAACCAGAGCAAGGTGACATACTAGTCGTATACTTGGCCATCTTAGAGGCCGCCTTGAGTACAGTGTTGGTTAAAGATCAAGGGGGAGTGCAACTCCCGGTGTATTACGTGAGTAAAGTTCTACATGGGACAGGATTGAAATACAGAAAGATTGAGAAGATGGCATTGGATTTAGTCATGACTGCCCGTAAACTGAGACCATACTTCCAAGCACATACGATCGAAGTATTGACAGACCAACCCTTTTGGCAAGTACTACATAAACCCAACACAAGTGGAAGGCTAGTTAAATGGGTGATGGAGCTGAGTGAGTACGACATTTGATATAAACCTTGGAAGGCTATCAAAGCACAAGCTTTAGCTGATTTCACTGTGGAGTGTACCATAGCTCCTGAAGAGGAGATGACGCTAGAAGAAACGAGCATGACACTTCCGAAGACGGAAATAGAGAAGGAACATTGGAGTTTGTATTTTGATGGGGCATCCAATAGTCGTTACGGAGGAGCTGGAGTGATTATAGAAATCCCTTGAAGTTTCCTTATTAGATATGCTGCTACCCTTAACTTTGAGGTCACCACTAACGAAGTCGAGTATGAAGCCTTGATAGCGGGATTGGGATTGGCAAGGACCCTAAGGGTGGAAAGATTGATAATATGTGGTGATTCACAATTGGTGGTCAGTTAGATCAATGGAGCATATGAAGTGCGAGGACCCAAGCTAGAGAAATATGCCAATATGGCAATGACCATACTATCGCAATTCGAGGGATGGACGTTGGAGTACATACCGAGGGAACAAAATTTAGCGGCAGATGAGTTGTCCAAATTTGTAGCAGGAGCCATTCCAATGGCCTATGAAGGCAACATGTATTCAGAAGCTCAAGATCAACCATGTATAGCAACAAAGTTAATGGCCCTTATTCATGTGGAAGTTAATTAGATGGAACCGATCAAAGCCTATTTACTCAGAGGAGAACTCCCTCAAGATCCTGAGCAAGCTAAGAAGATTCAGGGGAGAGCTCCCCGATATGTGGTCATAGAAGGAGTTTTGTATAGATGATATTTTTCTATGCCCTACTTGAAGTGCCTAGGACCACGGGAAGCACATATGGCTTTGGAAGAAGTCCATGAGGGATAATGCGGACAACATGTTGGAGGACGGATGCTTGCACAGAAGATTATGAGACAATGGTTTTTTTGGCCCTCGTTGAAGCAAGACACTATGGAATATGTGAGGAAGTGTGATAAGTGTCAAAAATTCGGATCTATACCAAGGCAACCTCCTAACATACTTACATCCATCACCTCACCTTTACCTTTCGCTATGTGGGTCATCAACATATTAGGACCATTTCCTCCAGCCTCCGGACAGAGAAAATTCTTGGTAGTCGTCATTGACTACTTCACAAAGTGGATTGAAGCTCGGCCATTGGCATAAATCACTTCAGAGAAAGTAATTAGCTTCCTATGGGAAGATGTTATCTGTAGGTATGGGGTTCCCCGGATTATTATCGCTGATAATGGCAAGCAGTTTGATAGTACAGAGTTCAAAAACTATTGTCGAGAATGGACTATTGAGTTACCATTTGCAGCAGTAGTGCATCCTCAAGCCAATGGGCAAGTAGAAAGGGCAAACCGGATCATCCTGGATGGGGTGAAGAAGATGCTAGATGACGCCAAAGAAGCTTGGGTGGATCGACTATTAAATATTTTTTGGTCCTATCGAACTACCCCAAAGGAATCTACAGGAGAAACACCCTTTTCATTGGTATATGGAGTGGAGGCAGTCATACCAGGGGACTTAGCCTTGCAATCACCAAGAGTTGAAAACTTTGATCAGGAAGAGAACGAAAGACTGCTAAGGATGGAGGCTGACCTAATTGAGGAAAAACATGAAGAGGCTGCTCATAAAGTTTTGGAATATAAGT
>JAUEJK010266654.1:0-10042 GCA_032274865.1 Eryngium alpinum
CTCAACTACTCTTAATCTCAAGAAGAATTTGTAATCAAAAGCTTCTTGCGATTATAAGTCTTTGAAGATCTTATCCGGTAAAACAAGTTTTTACAAGGGACAACTAATTTTTTAATTAGTCATTAATCTATTCAACCCCCCTTCTAGATTAATTTTACCCTTACGGGACCTATCATAAACATTTGGTGTGTTTGTGTGTGCTCAATATAGGTGGGTATATGTTCTCGTGTGTGAATACATTGTGTGTACACATGGATATATCGGAGCACATGAATAACAGATTAATACCAAATACGAGAGTAAGAGCTTACTTGTTTAGCGAAGAAACGCATTCCACTAATAAGGAAGCTTAGAAGTATGCTGATTGAAAGCAAAATGGAGTTTTGGTGAGAGGATATTTGGAAAGTGATAAAGTGTGCAGGTGCGTATATATGTGTATGTGTGCGTGTGTAACGTTGGAGTTTTGAAATTTTCAAAATCTTATCACACTTTGAATGAAGCGACGTTGGGCTGGCTTATTTTAATGAGCCTGGTTCACTATGTGGAGTGGTATATGTCACTATTGGGCCTGGCTGTTTGCTTAAACTTGGTTCACAAAAATTGGTATGAATTAGGCTGAGTGGAATTGTCTTTACTTGACAGGTTAAATAAGTATAAATATATTTTTAATATGTTTATGCTTTGAGGCTTGTTGATATTGGGTTATTTATGACATGGCCCAATTCTAAGTGTGGACTGATCTGATGGGTCGAACATGCCTTAATTTATTTACTAATTATGTTATGAAAGTGACCTATAAAGGTATTTAGAGTTATTTTATAATTCTACTCTTATTATGGTTTAAAAGGAATTTTCCCGTAGAAATAGGACTATGTCCCTATAAATATAAAGTAAATTACACATGTATTTTTCCTACGCAACTTTTATTCTCTCAGCACTCTATACAATTATCCAATTATTACAGTTATTGATTCTCACGCCGCAGGCGAATCGGGAAGAAAACCTCCTTGCATTCGTGTTTTGCAGGATTATCGGAAGAAGATTGAAGTTTGTTAGAAGCAAATTCTCCGGACGAAAAACGCTATCAACAAATTAGTTGTTCTTTAATTATATACTCAAGCTATCAAAATTTAGCAATACGCTCACAAACACACATTAGTTGTTCATGTTTACACTTTATATTACTTCAATTCTTCAAAGTTAAGCACACTAATGCAATTCAAATAAACAAAAGCTTAGAATTAAAAATGAAAACACTGGAAATAAAGGGAAGAGTATACTTACTTGTGGAATTGAAGATGGAAGAGTGAGATTGAAGTAGGGATGTAAATGGGGCGGATTTTTGTGATCCGTGGAGCGAACCACTCCGTCCCGTTTAATAAACGGCTTGCCCCGCCCCGCTCCGTTTAGTAAACGGTTCGCCCCGCTCCGCGATCCGGTATATTAACGAGTAATCCGTGATCCGACGGGTACCCGTTTATTTATTTACTTTATTTTATTTTTAAAAAATATATATTTTTATAACAAAACATATTTATTTATTGAAAATAAATATTTTTGATAAAATATATCTTTTAGTGAAAAATTAAATTTGTTAACCATACAAAACAAAAGACCTGGAGACTAATTTCAATATATGATACCAGGTAGAATATAACACAAACACAAATATGCACCGCGGATACTGTCATGTGACCCTCTATGTATTCATCCATGTATCACTCTCCTAAACACACAACACTAGGGCTAAAAAATGAACCGGGTGAACCCGAGTACTGTGCTATCCGCATTCGACCCGAATTAAAGATATGGTGCTCGGATTTGCGATCATATTCAAATTAAGTTTGAAATATCCTACTCGGATTCGAACATGTTAAAACCCGAACCTACCCGAATTCTCACTACCCGGAATCATATTTTATCGAGTTACATATGAGCCATCAAATTGAACCCCCAATATGATCCATTTACAAATAAAATTTAGAAAAAAAAAAAACTACTCTAAAATAATTTGAAGGCACAAAATAAATATATTCAAATAAAAAATTAATAAAACTTAAATATAAACGTAAGTTTGTAGTTACGGATTTGAATCGAATATAATACTTTACACGAACCTAATATGGATCATTTGTACTTTTACGAATATGATCCTTTTGGTCAGCGAACAGTGATATACCCGGATTCGACATGAATAACTACTCGAGTTCTATTTTTGGTTCGGATTCGACTCGTTCAAACGAATGGTTCATTTTATACGGACCGAATCTGATTCATGGTTCGGATCCTCTGGTTCATTTTTCAACCCTACACAACACAAGCACACGCAGTAACAGTGTAAGTACACATATATATGTATGTGATAAACAGTAACACACAGTGCACACAACACACACATGTATATATATATAATTTATATAATTAAATTGGTAATAATTTTGAACTAAAAAATTATAATTTTTTACACGGTGCAAAACCGTCCCGTTTAAATATTAAATGGTACGGGTATTGGTACCCATGGGGCGAAAATGATCCGCTCCATTTATTGATCCGTCCCGTTTAACACGTATAAAATCCGTCCCGTTTATAACAAAGCGGACCCGAGCACCGCCCCGCCACCCCATTTTTGACATCCCTAGATTGAAGGCCATTACAGAATTTTCTCCAAATTGTAGTTATGGCGCATCTGCTAGTCTGCTACTCGCGAAGTAATTGGGCCGATAAATGGGACTGTCTTGTAACAGATTTTAAAATATTCTGGCTACAACATATTATGATAATGGGCCTGTAACGGACCAAAACAAAAACTACAGCCCAATTGTACCAACCAAACTGATTTCCTAAAAGCCCAATGATATGATATTTCTCAACTTTGTGGAAGGTGTTTTACTGTTTAGATTGTTTATTTTCACATATAAGTAGTATTAAATATATATATAGAAAAATATCTCTAACTACATATTCATTCAGAATTTAGTTAAGTATATAATGTTAATAAAATATTCAAATAAAGGAAATTTAAAAAGTACTTTTTGGAATTTCAAGATTTTAATTATTATAGAATATATTTAAATAATTATCTAAATATATATTTAAAATCATTCTAAAGAGAATGAATGTTATATGTTAGAACCTAAGTGAAGATGAAGGTTTATTTAAAAGTGAAATTTACATGTATTCAAAAGAAAATTATAAAATAAAAATACAGCATACAGGATTGAATATATTTATATAATCTTATAAGTATCAATCACAATTTACTATGTCGTAAATTGAATATATAAATAATATTTTTATTGAGAATAGATAATGCAAGAAACTTTATTAGGGTACAAATCAAATGATTTTGTGTGCTCCAATATATATTCAAATAACATGGGTGTTGGAGATTTTATGGGACAACAATAGATTTGAAACCAACATTGTCCACAACTTTTACATGTTAGTAATTAAGAATTATCAAATTTGAGTATTAGAAAATGATACATCAACACATGCATCAAAATATATGAGAGTGAGGGGCATGCATTAATATATACAGTGACACTACTGTCACAGTCAGGAAGTTGTATGATATTTTTTTTTTTCAATTTTAACAGTCTTTTATTTTTGGAATAACCAAAAGGATTATTTTATAAATTAGAAGTAGCTAGAAATCTCTGACTTAATAGTAAATATTCTATTTATATCTCAAATAATAATAATAATAATATGTAATATTAAATTACATATTTTATTAAAAATAATATCTCTATATTCTTTGGAACAGGAGCCAGATTAATCTCCTCATTTACTGAACTAGAATACTACTGGTAGAATATAGTTGGTTCGTTTTACAAGATGTTTTATAAAATATAACTATATTTATTTTAAATCATTTATAATTTTCAAAATCATTAAACTATTTATTATGCATCTTAAAATCAATTTAGACATGCTTTTAAGAAAATATTTTATCAAAATAAAATTTTAAAATTATTTTTTGAATTATAAGAAATATTATTTTAATTACTAAAACCAATAGAAAAAATATATTCTGCAAAGAGAAAAGAAAAAAAAAATACATCAGCCTATCTAAATTATATGGGTGTGGTGGGGAAATATTTGTTTTGCTCGGCACATGGATAATATTAGTGGCACAGCCCCACTATTTTGTGATTAAAACATGCTCAAGACACATCCAAATTCCAACCTTTTGTTGGAGTTGAAGAGAAGAAAATATTCCTCTATATTTTCCTCCTAAATTCTATGCTAATTCCATAATATTCATAAAGACTTTGGCATTTTCCACTCATCAATACCGAAAGTTGATGTGGTCAAGATTCATATCTGTCAATATTTTATCACTTCCCTTTAGATGTTAACCACTAAATCTCACATTATCTTCAGTGTAAAATAATACTATATTATTTCATAATTTATTTATTAAAGATACTTTCTCAATGTCCACGTATATTTAGCTTTGATTATGTTATGAAAACATCTGTCTTTTATTTTTTCTTGTTATAAAGGTTGCAATCATGTTATGAAAATAACCTGATATCACATAACTGTTGAGTTTGTTTGTATGGTATTATTGAAAGGGGTTAGGGTATTATTTTATTAGTGCGGGAAAATTCTTATTTTATAAATTAGATTTTGGGATAAAAACAGCCTATAGTATTGAGTGTGATATTAGAGTTTAATTTTTAATATTATTATTATTTAATTGAGTCGATGTAATTTGGTTAATAAAAATTGTTTGAATCAATTAATTAATAAAGATCTACGTGTGTTAATCAGACACTATATACTACGAAAGAAATTTGAAAAAGTATATGAGGGATCTAAATTTGATGTATTTAGATGACCTAATATATGGGTGTGGAAAATTGTATGATCCGATACAAAATAATAATTTGATAATAAAAAAGGAAATATTAAATTTATACCATGTAAGTATTAAAAAGAATTATTCTATCCGATCTTTTTTATGAGATGTTGTTAACTTAATTTTAGATATTTTGACTGGATAGTTAGAAATATTATTTTTTTAATTTTTTTCCGTAAATAAAAAATTTATGCTGAAACTTGAAATCGTTTTTAAAAATATTATAGATAAAAGTCAATTTCATAGTTTCATAAATAAAGTTCATTAACCGTTGAACTAACTTTCGTTTAACAGTTCTATTAAATTAATTTTACTAACCAAAATCTAATTTTTTTGATAAAAGATCCTTTATTATTAATCGGAAATTGACCGATTGAAACCCGAAGTTCCAAAATAGAGGTGGCATAAAATAGATATATTCGGCCCATAGGTAAGTTTGGCCCAATGATCAGCTTCAGCTCTTTTAGAGACTCTCGGTCTCTCTTAGTTGACCGGTGCTTTTTCTACAATTATTTATACAGTAGTACTATACAACACGATTTAAATAACGCGACCCCACAACACGAATGACGTGGAAGAGGGATAATGATTGTTGAAAAGAGGGGATATTGTGTTTACCAGGGGGGTCCACTATTATAATAAATAGGATTGTTACACGTCATTCGTGTTTTTCTTTCGCTCCGTTTGTTTCGCGTTATTTATCATTATTGTTATTTATATTTATATAACCAAAATAATAGTAGTATTAAATCTGGAACAAAGTAAAATAACAGATTTATCAGCACGTTTAGCCTTTTAAACAAACAAATAAATATAATAACTGATGCAGTAGTAGTATAATTGTACCTGCTTTGGGTATGCTGTATTTCTTTAACTAAAATTTTCTGCAAGATTAGCATGGATTATTAAGTAATTTTATGGAATCTAAGCTGATCTCCCGGGATTTTATTTCACATTATTTTACTTCTACTAGTTGACTAGTTGTATGTAAGTGCCAGTCACGTCTTGTTTCTTGTGACTTAAACTTATTTTCCCATCATTTTCTTAACACGCCTTCTCACATCCATCTCAACTGCACTTTAACTACTTTTTCTCTCTGTTTTACTGATTACTACAGTTATTTAAAATGGCTAATCTGTGTTTTACTCATTACTACAGATTAACACGCCACCGATACGCCAAATTACTCGTTAAAATATGGCTGATCTTTACAGTCACATTTATTTTAATAGTACTCCGTAATAGAATTCAGATCCCAGATTTGATGCAAAATGTTTTTCAGGGAAAATATTTATTTTCTTCATCTTTTATTGTTAGTTTGTCTCAAAAGAAATTATTTTTTTTAAATAAGAAAATTTAAGGGCGTGCACACGTCCTAAAAAATACGGAAAAAGTAAAATTATGTGTTAATTATTTTTTTTAAACAAAAAATATGGATAACCAAAAAATACAATTTTTTACGATTTTCTAAATTATAAATATATTTTAATAAACTTTATAAAACAACTCAGGTTTATTTTCTATAATTTTCTATAGAAATAAAAACGTGATTTTTTAAATATAGTAGAAATTATATAAAAATAGATATAATTTTTTAAAATATATTTTTTTAATTTTATATAATTTTATAAGAGATGAAAAACACGGAAAATTATTTTCTCTTTTCAGTTTCGGAAAAAATACAACATTATTTTTTCCCAAATAAACAGGAACACTGGTGTGCTAGAATATAATAGTTTGGAAGGTAAAATGAATAATTTATAAGGATATATAGAAGTCAGGAAGTTGAGCGTAAAATAAAATTTTTTTGTGTTTGGATAAGAAGAAAAATAGGAAACAAAATATTAGATCATTTGTTATTTAAAGGTTCATAAAAAATATATTACTTTTAATTTTATTTCCTTATATTTTATTTTATATGATAAAATATTTTACCTCCATCTTTTTGCGTTCCAAATAAATTTTGTTTCCGAAAATAAAATATTTAAAAGGTAAAATAATATTAATTTTCTAGTAATATCCTCGTATTTTACTTAATTTTTTAAATACATGATATATGTTATTTTACTTTCTATTTTTACTTAGATTCTATTTTACATTCACTTTTACTTTACCGTTAAGAGTGTTTTTGAATCTAGAATAAAATAATATTTAAGTAAAAAAATGAGAAGGATAAATATGAATAATTCATAAAATGAGAAGGATAAATTTTAAAATATTTCATATTACCTCTAATTTTATATTACTCCCTAAAATTTTAAATTCAAACACACTCTACAATAATACGATAGAAAAATAAGAAGAAAAATATGATTCACAGTATGTTTAAAATGTCTACTAAAAAATGAGAGAATTACCACAAAGTTAATAAAAGAATAATTAATCTTATTATTTAAATTTTGTTTTACTCTTTAAAATTTTAAATTCAGCCTCACTCTAATTCAATTTTAAAAACACCTGTGGTAAATTTTAAAATATATTAAATACCATGTGATATACTTCCTCTATTTCAAATTAGTTAAATTACATGGAGGCAAGAATTTAATAAAAATATTATTTAAATTTATTATGTCTTTTAACTCTTTTCAAATAAAAATATAACATTTACTTTTCTTAAAAAGAAGTTTAAAAATTAATACATTTAAATAGTATCCTTATTAAATCTTCAAATTCACACGCATCAATTAATTTGTAACTACACTTTTGTTGACACTGTTGGCTTAAAGACAGGATGATTAGAGGGTGCAGTTAGTAGTACACAAATAGGACCATCAAAGTTGTATATGAGAGTGGCTTGTCTCCCCTCAAACAAACCTATTGTCGGGTTTCCCTACTTCCTCCATATACTTAATTATATATGACCAACTTATGGTTGGGATCCTTAACTACAAATTAAATGAATCTATCCATCTTCTAACATTGTAAAATGAATGTGAGAAATATGTAAATGTGTCACTTTTTTGGTGGCTCTGGTATATGTATTATTGTCCATCCAATATTTTAGGTTGTATTAACATGGATATATGTAAGCTTTTATCAACTTAATTACCTGGAGAGTTTCTTAACTCATCACCCACCCTAGGTTTCGACAACTAATTAAAGGGTTTTCCTAATGTATACATTGATTTTTGATGTACCTAATTAACTAAGCACAACTTGCAACAAGATACGTGTAATTTCTTACTATGGTGGTCTTTGTGTTTCATTATAAAATAAAACATAAACAACCTCAATATTATTTAATTATATTTAATATTAAACATAATCTTATAAACAAATCTATAAATCCCACAAAGAAAAAACTTACACGAGTTTGAAAAAAAAATCCATCGGATGGAAACCACTTAGCTGACTTTCGTTCTCACTTATATTCAAGATGCAGATGAAATTAACTTTGTAATTAATCCCTTAGGTTTGGTTTTATGGGAGAAAGAATTAAAAATGGAAATGCAACAAAAAATTATGAATATAAATCAGGAGGATAAATTAAGATATATATATAGCAGTAAAATAAATGCATATTATTTTGTTAAATAAGATTTATGAAGATGTAAGCGAAGTAAGATATAAATAATTATTTTACTTTTTATAAAACAAAATTTGGTTAAATTTGATATAATTATGCATATGTAGAAATTTATAAATTAATTAAAAATTTATTCATATTCTATTTCATCTCAAGATCAAGAGAATACGATTTTAAAAGTTTAGATAAAATAACTTTTAACATAATGCAAAAGTTTCTAATCTCATTATCTTGATAATGGTCAATTTAGCAAAGATATCTTATCTGTTGCTCTTGCCCATATTAGACTCGCGACTTAGGTAGATTGTTAAAATATAATTCATTAAAAAACATTTATGAAATATATATATATATATATATATATATATATATGATTATTTAAAAATGATAAAGAAATAATATTTACTCTTACAATTAAATAAAAAACTTAATTTTTAATTAAAAGTTTATTACACGTAATATAAACATAAGACAAAACAATTGCATGTCGGACGCGCTTCGTCTCTTGTTTTAAGCCAATATACGAATATTATGCTGCTTTCTAATCTACGTGTGTTTTCGTGTGCATTATTGTATTGTGCTAGTGTATTGAAAAATGGTAGAACACTGTAATTTATTTTCAAATTTGATTTAATAAATATTAATTAACTGTATATTAAATAAACAAATTATAATCCTTTATTATCTGTTTAACAAGATTTAATTTTGGATCCAATTCTCCTAATATTATATTATTTGCAGAGCAATATTATAATATAAAAATTAGAAAAATGAATGATTTGTTTTGTGACAAACAACGTATGTACAGGAATGACAGTTCTACTACTTGATTCACCTGCCCTTTTGTACAAGGAAACTACGCTAGCCGACAAGAATTAAATGCACAAACACAAGAAAAAGAGTAGTAGTATATATAGCAACTTCACATGCATGTGTCAATAGCTATGTAGTACCCCCAATGCAAAGATAATACAGCTGAAAACACACAGAGCCAAGACTCTGGGAAAAAATTCACCTTTTCCATATCCGCAATATTTAGACCGACCACTTGACGAGGACAAGTTTGGAAGAAGATTCTGAGGTCAAAACATTGTGCTCACTTGATATATATAGTAATATGTTTTGAGTAATGTTGAAAATTTCAAATTTGTTATAAAACATGGAAAGTCTTTAAATTTATTTATTAGATAATTTGACATTAAAAGTAAATTTTTGTGTTAAAGTATAACTTTTACTTCAATATTAAAATAGTAAAATATTAAATATAATATAAAAATTCATCTCCTTGCTATGTTTAGGGCTTATAAGAGGAATTCGCAAATTTAAATTTTACTAGTATTTTATCCGTGCTACGCACACTAAAAATTATATAATATAATTTATAATATAATTAAAATTATTATCAACTTTAAATATTATTTTGTATAATATATGTCCGTGAATATAACTTTTCATCAATTGGATTATTAAACAAAATATAAAAAATATTTTGATAACAATATATTGATTGAATTTAAAAAAATGATTTAATTTGCTGGATTTAAAACAATAGAAAATAATAATAGAGATAAGTAAAGAAAATAAAGTTTAATATAACATACTAAATTTGAAATAAAGTAAAATTCTATCTAAATAATAATAAATTT
>JAUEJK010266763.1:0-10041 GCA_032274865.1 Eryngium alpinum
TAATTAAATTCGAAAAGATTCTGTGAATTGTATTCAACCCCCCTTCTACAATTCATCTTGATTCCGGGACAAACAAGCACATAACCAAAGCTCTAAGATAGGATATATTAGGCTCACTTTCGAAAGCCAAATAAAAAGGGGGGAATTTATGATGACTCTATAGTTTGATGCGTATAAGTGTTGCTATATGTAAAATAAAGTGTCCTCAATGTGTAGCAGAGAGATTTGTTCTCATAATTAATGGTCTGATAATTAATTGAAGTTATTTGATAAGTGATTCTACACAGCTATTTTGTATGTGAACATAAGCTACATGATGTTCAACATTTATTCCAATTGAGTTATAATACTCATTAAAGGGTTGTGATGTAAAATCTCCAAACATTATCTAATCAGATTGTGCCAATATTAAAATCCAAAAACTGTGCAAACGATTTCGCAAACTTCAAGTTGCAAGCTTGCAATAAACATACATCTAACCATCAGGTTGATGCATCAATTAAAACTATAAATATATAAATGGTCAAGATAATGGATGAATAGGCCCATATATATCACCCTGAATACGTTAAAAATTTTAAGAGATTCCACTCATATATTTACTAGAGAACAGACAGGACATGAGAATTCATTCGACTGAAAAATCTTCTGAATTTTTTTAATGGATGCCCATTCAAATTCTTAGTAATTGTTTGCATCATAATTGATTCGGTTGTCCCATCCGATCATGTTAAATAATAAATATTTTTATCTGTAAACTTCTGGTTTACTATATTATATGTTTCAACTACATTAATTATTATGTAGTTCAAACTAATGGAGAATACAAGCAATTTCTCCAAAATTTATTTAGTACCTTATGTCATACTTATTATGTGAGGATATTCAATTTTTCTTTCATTGACGGTCTAAACACAATATCTACTAATACGAATATTATTAATTTTAAGTCTCGTTCCCCAGGGCAACATTATATATGCTCTTCTAAAGTCTTCTATAATATTTGTACTACCACATAATACTCATACTAATTATTTTCATTATTAATTAAAGAAAATATTTCTTATTATCAAATATTGTATGAGTCGTTGCACTATCCGAAAGCAAATATCATCATCATTTATCACTAAAAGAATTATAGGGATATTCATATCTTCACATAGATAAAATAAATGTCATAAAGATATCTAAAATAAGAAAACACATTATTAACCAATAACACTTAATAAGACATTCATAAATCTTCATAAAATATAAATCGTAAATGTATATTTTAAAGTTCAAAATGACCATTAAGTATGCGGGAATCAATTATTACATTATGGGGTGGTGAAAAAATAATTAATCACTCTCTTCTGGGGTAGTGAAGAAATCATGGGGCTCCAAATAGGGTTGTATTATCATTCTTAAAATCACAGTCGCTATCTTTATAGTCCCACTTCCGGTCGGAATATGTGCTCTCATATTGACCATCTCGACCGCAACCATAACCATGGCTGATAACATATTTCTTTGTTTTAATTCTTTGATTCACTTAAGGGAATCGGTTGGTCAAGATTTATAATTTTTTATTTATTGGTTGCTATTTCACTCAGCCACAAGTATATAAGATATTAATTCAGAATATTTAGCAAAGCCCTTGTATGATATTGTGTCTGCAGGAGTACATTATTTGAGTGAAATGTTGAGTATAACTTTTCCAACATTTATGCTTTGGTGATTTTCTCTCTATATAATTTTAGTTATGAAGTAATTCTGAACATAGATGAGTTATATTCATTCACTAATTTAAAATCTTAAAACTTTATAAGTTTAATCAATTATAATGAGTTTTGGAGAGTATTACAGTTTTCTGTTAGTCATATCGATTATTAGATTATTCCAAATGATTTCTGGGTATTTAACAATAATATATTCACTTCTAAATTCCTCGTGATGGTGGTGGAAAAGGAATATAGTCCAACCATCGATTATAAATTGCAAAAGATTCTTTTAACAGAATTATATACTCTAGGTCATATATTTGTTCATAATATATGATTGCGCATAAGGGAATTAAATAATCTACTTAGATAAACCATATAAGAAGTGTTAAGTATGAGATTCACTTTACTTATGATGTCTAATAATAACTCATAACCAATAAAAATATATAAAAAACCCCACATAAATATTATATCCAATATAAATTTCAGCCAAACACACAACATGAATGCCTCAATTCAAGTAATAAAATAGACTAGTCGTAAAGATATACAAATTGACATTTGTAAACCACCTTATTTGGAAAAACGCAAAACATCAAACTTGTAAGTAATTGAATAAGCTTTCCAGGATGATAAGAATCACAAAATTTGAACAAGAATCTAATTTAATATGAATTTTAGAAGTTCGAAAGCAATGCATAATTAAGGGGATAACCAGATTAAAAAGAAAGCAAATTTAGACAATGCAAATAATCATAATTAACGAGATATGAATTTTCAAAGCGCATGCAAAACTGCAGAAACTAAGTTAATGCTCAGAATGGTTGTAGGTCATTTTACGCAATTAAAACATGCAAATTTCAGAATATCCAGAACTAAGAAAGTAAAGAGGATTTCATAAGCTTTCTAAGTTGGTAAGGCAAGATAAATTCTAATATAAACTCAATTTACTAGGTTTTTTCGAAGATGTGAAAAAGGATATTCTCGAGTACAAATATATAGAAAACAAAGATGGTCGATTTTCACATAATTAAAATTTGAATTATGAAAATATACATTAGACAAAAGTTGTAGAGAATTAAAAGCCCTTTCTAAAAAAGTCTAGATCTATTGAATTCCGAGTTATATTCAAATTTATACGAATTTTGTAAGAACATTACACTATTCTAAATTAATCTGATGACTTTCAAACAAGTTTTGGAGAAGAAGAATATGAGTAAAAGATTCGTACCTTAAAAGCTTAACATTCTAAAAGAAATCTTTAACAATCAATGCTCACCATAATCCAAGAATTCTTTAGCCAAGAACCCTAGCTTCCACTACGATCTCCTATTCGTCTCTTCCTTTACCCATCTTTGATTGGATATTGAAAATTTTGTAACAGGAGATGAGATGATTATTGAAATCAAACTGTCGCAAAACAAAATTAAATATAGAAGAAATTATCCAGAGCAGTTCATGCTGAGAATGTGTTGTAAAACTAGAGAAAAAGAAGTAGTAAGAAAAAGAAGTAGGAAAAGGAGGAAAGATACATTACCAAAGAGTCCTAATTATATAAGGTAAATGGACAGACATATAAGCTAAAATTTACATAACAGACCTATCAATAATTAAGACAAAAAAAGGTTTAAAACAAATCAGACATAACACTTTCACTTTCATTTTCCATTTAAACTAAAGAAGGATAAATCAATTTTAATATCGCTAAACTATTGTCTATTTATGAGTTTAGTTACTAAACTATTAAATATTATAAATATATTATAAACTTTAATTTTTGTTTGGTTTTTTATACACTGATGCGGTAGTTGACATATTTTTTTAAAAAAGAAATAATAAATATGATATTATATATACACATGTATATTTTATTTTATTAGTAAATAAATAAAGTTACACTAGTAAAAGTCAAATCGATGACCAAACAAACAACTAAACCACCAAGCGAACATCAATTTCAAGTTATAAGTTACAAAATATATTATATATTTTTATATTAAAATAATATTATTTTATAATAATATTTATTTATGTTAGGAAAACCAAGTGTTGATGTACAAAATACTACATATAGAATACTTGTATATTTACAGATTCTTTATAGTCGTAGTTCTTTATACTTGTACAGTTTATATAGAATAAATAAGGGTCATTTCACGGTAACTCTACAAGTGAATACAATAATAATACTGTAGTGATTTAGGTACCTCACATACATGACTTGGCTGATATACCTTTAATAATTATTATAGAGATGGTAGCCAAGATTTTTTCTTTTCAGTTTTAGTCAAATGTTATGTTTGTCAGAACTTATGAAAATGCAGGCCTAGCATACAGTTCCAGCAAAGTTGTAGTGACTAAGAACTTAACTGCACGACAAATCTGTTAAACAGTGATATTCAAGGGGAAACTTGCAGAAGGGGGGTTGAATGCAAGTTTTAAAAATCTTTTGAATATTTAAAACTTGATTCTGAGAAGTTTGTAGTTCTTTTAGTTTGGGTGTGAGTGATAACAATATAGAGTAAAGGATACAAGGACTGCAAAACTATAAATAAGAGCACAAGAATTTTATCAATAATATATGTATATATTAATAAAGATTAAGGATTTTACCTTTCGTCAAAGGCTACACTTCTCCAATTAATTAGAGCTTTAAAGTTTTACAAGAACATATTATAAAGAAATCACTCTCTCTATACTCTCTGAAAATGTAAAACTTATAAATGAAAACAACAATAGAAACATTACATAGCTACAGGATTTTTATAACTGGAAACCAGACAAGAAAATTACAAAGACTGCACTTTGCCAAAACTGACAACTGACTACTTTTGTTGGCTTCTGTTGACTCATGTGGTCCCAAATAAAAGCAACTTCGATTTATCTTGATCTACCAGCTTTAGTGATCTTCATATCTTTCATTCTGATTACCTGTAGAAGCTTTCTCCCCAAGCTAAGCAAAAAGCTAGCTATCGCTTTCACTTGTAGTACTTTAGTCAGTCACGCTTCTGCACTGTTATAGTTCTTTATCTCCTTGTATGTGACCTCGCCAAGTTACTGTATCTCCTTATAAAAACTGCAAGCCATGCGTGCACCTTTGCCAAGTTACTGCAACTACTTACAAAAACTGCGAGCCAAGCTCTCACTGTATATTGCAGTCTTTTGTGACAAACCTAACTCTATGACTAAAGATTACAAAGAACACTTAACTACCACATGTACAATGATTATTAAAGGTGTAGTAGCTAAATAAAGTACCGAGGTACCAAAAGAAATGTAGTATTGACATGCAGTAATTTGGCCCTTATTTATTCTATAAACTATACAAGTGTAAAAGAACTGCACAAAAGAATTGCATATATACAAGTATACAATATGTGCAGTGTTTTTTCATTTCTAACTATGTACAATGCAGTGTTTTGGCATATCATTTGATTTCCTAACAATCTCCCCCTAAGATAAAATTTGTGAACAAGGCTTATCTTTAGAAACCAATAATGATGCCAAAACCTAAACAATTTAAAATGAATAAAGAATAAAGTAAAACTGGACATTTCTTTTATAAATATAAAATCTTCAACTTCTTCATTGAATTTTCAACTCATGTTTGTATACAATTTTCAACTTCTCCTCCATACTTATAATAAAATTAAAAAGATGAAAGAAAGAAAATAAATAATGTATATAAAGTAAATGTACTGACCTAAGGCTCTAAGCCTTTGAGATCAGATATGCAGTGAATTTTCCAAAGAACTGTATGGTCAAAGATCTGTACAATCAGAACAAGTCTCTAAGACTTAGATTCTATTGGCTATGGTTCTCAGCCTCTTGCAGCTTCTTCCTTTTCCTCATCAGTCAAGGTGATGCTTTTTCCACGAACACCAACTCCAGACTTGTCCTTTGGGTCTCTCTAATTTTCTTGAAGTGTGACAAGTGACTGGGCTAGTGACTCTCTTCCAAGAACTTCTCTTTCCACTAGATTAAGCTTTGCTTCCACCAGAGTCCTCATTTGGAAAGAATCCCTTGTCTTCAAGGTCTTGAGAATCCTGATTAGATCCCTAAGATTGTCTGTAGAGATATTATCCTTCTGTTTATACCACTTGATCTCCTTCAAATCTCTCTTAAAAGTCATAAACTTAATGGTCCACTCTGTAGAGTTCATCTCCAGCTTGAAAGGATTAGATTTGACCTCCTCTTCAGCTCTTGACTTGAGTAGATCATTAATTTTCTTCTTGAAGGTTATGAAGAGTGGATGATTTTCCTTGATCTTAAAATAGAGCTTTTGTAGATCAACTGTACTCCTATGCATAAACTAATCCAGGTCCTTTATTTCATTAAACTCATCCCTGTCAGAGCAAATTACAGAGAATCCTCCTCTTGAGTTGACTAACCCTTTGATAGAAACTATGGAATTGAGATAAGCTTGCAGTATTTGTTCTAGAGAGATTGACTATTTTGGCTTGCTTGTAGTTTCTTTGCTAGGTGATGATGATACAGTAATTTAGGCTGGAGCTGAAGAAACTGCACTTTCAACTTGAGCAATGTCAGAGGTTGAATCAACTTGAGCAATGTCAGTGGCTGAAGCTTGAGAATTGGTTGACTTCCTAAACTCCTTGGTATTCTGATCAGCCGCTTGTAGTGCTTTAGCTATCTTAGCTATCTCCTTTTGATTGGCAGCCTCCCTTTTCTTCTTTTGCTTGTAGTTTAATTCAGTGAGCTTTCCTTTCTCTACCCTTATCAATACATCAGCATCCACCTTTATATCTTTATTTATATCTAAGCCATCTTCCTAATCTATGAGAGTGTAGGACAACAATAGACTCTTTTGCTCATTAATATACCTATTCCACTCCAAGTTCTCCCTGGCCTTTTTATCTTTATATTATAACTGAAGAATAAGTTATTCAGAAGTAAGCTCAGGTTCTACAGTACTTTGCTCTTGCTCAGTTACATGCAGTTCCTTTGCCTTGACATATTTCTTCACATGCTTACTTCTTGCAGTTCTTTTAGCTTTTGTAGTTATAAAATATAATAACTTCTGCTAAACTATTTGTAGGGGGTGAATACAAATAGTTACAACTTTTTGATTTTTCAGAATATTTTATCAAATAAAATAAATCAAAAACACAAAGTATTTCAGAAAAGATAAGAACACAAAATAGTATTTATCAAAGCTTAACTTTCATTAATCTTTGAAGGTTTTCTAAGATAAGCAAGAATGCTTTCTTACCTACAAATCTGCAATATCAAATCACAGCTGCAAACTCACTAAGCAAGCTATACAAACTCTCTGTATTTTTCTTACAATACAAAGCTTCACTCTTGCTATCTGAGTTTTGTCTCTCTACTGGTCTTACAATGATATTCCGTATAGTTTATAGAATACAATGTGTGCATTTATACAAGAGAAAAAGTAAATTAGAATATCCCCAAATGGTGATGCAGTATCCCCAGATTATTGTACAGCCCATGTGCTCTGTCCAAATATTTTATCTTGTAGTGTAGACCACTTGATCAAGCCTAGTTGCACTCAATTTCCTTTTTCCTTGTTTTGGCAAAGCACGAATTGACACCTGTAACCTTGGACCACTTTTCCTTCCAAATTCTGTACTCCTAGTAACAGAATTGAGGCTATAGAATCAAGCTAGAAATTAGAATTCAAATCTTCAAGATATCCCCTGAAGCTTTATCTTCCTCGGATAAGAATATCCTCGGAAGCTGCAATCCCCTGATTTCTCTTCCCCGGATTGAATCATCCCCGGAAGCTTTAGTCCTATACGGGGATAGTTGGTATTTTCCCCGGATGAACACTTAGCTTGATTTAACATTCCCCTGATGATATTTCATGCAGATCCACAGATAAAACTTAATGTAGAAAGGTTATAGATCATATGACAAGACTCAAAACTCCTTTCTATACCTAACAGGTACTTATATACTATTGAGTTTACAAGACCTTTTATTCTATTATGCTCTTTTTAAAAATTCTATACAAGTATTGAGCATTTATTCTATCAACTCTAGATTATTAACATCATCATCATCATCAGAATGAAATGAAAACCTAACAATCTATCCCTATTTATGTCTTACCAAGGTGGTAGGCATAAATTCAGGTTTAACCCTGATGATGATGTCAAAACCAATCAATAAAGAATTAACTTTTAAAACTGTACAAAAGATATAAATAAAAAACTATGTACAATTATTTATAAAGATTGAGAGAAGTGTATTACCACTTGGATCCCAATTACAGTCATTAATAAGTGTTGCCTTTAGATATGAAACCTATTTGGCCAGACACAAATTATGAAAAGTCATCACTACCAAGAGCTTCCTTTCTCCTGTGATCATCAAAGGTTTGAATCCCAAACACTTCAGGCTCATTTCCTTCATTGATCCTAACTGCTTTTCCAATTATTGCTTGAAGAAGGTAAGATTCAGTCCTTTACTATCCTTAATGAAACTAAGAACTCTTTTAATCTTCTCAGAATCAGCAACAGCTAGTTGGGACCAATTAAAGGATTTCTCCTTGCCATCTTTATTTAGGAATTCCACATTCTGAGCTTCTGAATTATATCTAGGAAATCCTTTATGACCCTTTGGCTTGGGGATGGTCTTCTTATAGCTTTCTGGTATGGGAGTCTTATCATCTTCTAGTTCAGATTTCCTTTTGTTCAGCACCTTAATGAACACATCTCTAAATCTTATAACAAACTCATTCTTGTTGTCTTGAATGATATTTAGAATATGATTCATTAGAGGTAAGGATAGGTTGCGAGCATCTTTAAACAACACCTGGTATTTTTTATTATCGTTATCTCTATAATAGAGCTTCAAGGGCGTCTCAAAGGCATGACATATGTCCACTTTATCATTAATTTGAGCCTTGAGATCCCTTAGCTTTCCAATAAGCTTATTCCCCAGAGCAGTTCTACTCACTTTATTCATCACCCTGTTGATCTGAGACGCATCCATGCTGGTAAACCATTCCCATAAAACATGTCTTTCACCTTCATCTTGAATATTTGACCTTATCGTATAGACAACTTCATTTTTTGATTTAGACCTGGGTGATATCTCAACTATCTTGCTAAAATAAGCATCTTGTATTATCAGTTTCCTTTGAAGTCTTCTGGCTAAGGTCAATGGCTTTTGCTGAGAACTTTGTCTAGACTTGGAAGTAGTTGAAGAAGAGGATTGTTTAGTTTGAATAGGGTAAGTTTTCAAAAGGCCTTTGGGTGCATTGCCATAAGGAGGATGAAGAGGCTTTTTAGAATGGATAGGCAAAGGTGGTTTACAAGAGGTAGGTTTAGGTAATGGTTCAGATCTGGGTTTATTTGAGCTTGGCACATTATCCCCCGAGGCTTTAGTGTTATCCCTGGATTACTTATCCCCGGATTCAACATTACTATCCCCTGACTCTCTCTGTAACTCCTTTAGCCTTTCCTCTTGAGCTTTTGCAAGTTTATCCAACTCCTATTCCCCACTTGGCTTCTTTTTAACCACCCTTTTCAGTACCACTTTCTTCTTCCTTTTACCTTCATCACTGGTCATTGCTTCTTCCTGAGCAACCTTGAATACTTCCTTGGCAGTATCTTCTAATTTTTTTGCCCTTTCCTTCAACTTGGCTTTGATAATAGCTTCATGTTCTAAAATCCTT
Source organism: Eryngium alpinum (assembly GCA_032274865.1). Taxonomy (NCBI): domain Eukaryota; kingdom Viridiplantae; phylum Streptophyta; class Magnoliopsida; order Apiales; family Apiaceae; genus Eryngium; species Eryngium alpinum. Next base: position 9,370 of record JAUEJK010266763.1, read on the forward strand.
TGCTTATCCTCCTATGTCAATTCATCAGGATTATAATTAGAATTTAGAATATCTTCTTCTGACAATCTCTCTTTAGGTACCAAACTCTTCCCCTTTTTAACATTATCATCAGAGGGTTTTTGTATAAGGGAAAGAATGGTAGTAAAGTTAGATGCCATGGATTTGTTAGCATCCTCTAAGGTCTTCATTCTAGTGTCAAGCCCACTCAAAATTTGTTCAGCATCTGTAGCAACCTTAGTTAGCTGCTTGACAAATTTTGACTCCATGGAGATGTCCACTGCTTGCTGAATCTTCTTGAGCTTTTCTTCTTGATCAGTCTGAAATTGATGTAGTCTTTCATCCAAAGAACTATAGAGGGTATGCTGAGTTTTGAGAAGAATAGCAGTATTTAGAAGGTTTCCTTAGTGATGCTGGGGAGTGAGAAGAAGAGGGGGATGACAAAGCTTCATTCTTAGCATCTTCTATGGACTTCAAGAACTCAGTGAGCTTGAAAGGTCCAGTTACTGCATACTTAGGATTAGATAGAATTGATAAGGTTCACTACAAAAAATGTGTTTTTATGCGGCGGAGTATATGCGACGGTCAGGCGGGCCCATCGCAAATACTAGTATATGCAGCGAATATTCTAAGCCGTCGTATATAATACGTTTATATACGACGCAGGTTTGTTTC
>JAUEJK010266870.1:0-10040 GCA_032274865.1 Eryngium alpinum
ACTCGACCCGAATATTATTTAAATAATATTCGTTGGTAATTAAATAATTTAATATCTATTTTTGGGACCCCTACAATAAATAACATTTTTGGTAACATTTATAGTTCCACCTTCTCGAGTTTCAATATAAACTGTACGACCATCTGGCGATGTTACCCGACTAAGAGGCACATACAACTGTCCATGGCAAAATACGGCTTCAGGCAAGTACAATCCAACCCAATCAAGGGACTGACCTTGAGCTTTATTTATTGTAATTGCAAAGCAAATTTGCAGAGGAAACTGACCTCGAGATAATTGAAAAGTAAAGTCTGTCTCAGAAGGTTTAATTTCCATTCGAGGAATGAAATGTTCAGTGCCTGCATGAGTACCTCCAATAATTTGACAAACAATAGTATTTCTGGCATTTCTTGACAATCATTCGGGTGCCATTGCATAATCCTGGAGATTGATTTATATTTCTTAATAACATGACAACAACATTCTTTTTCAACACTAACTCATGAGGGGGCATTCCCGGTAATTTCATCGAATTCAAAACCTCATCTGGAAAAGATGAAGCAAGCTCCTCGCTACCTCTAAATGGAAAATGAGTAGAATCCACACTACAATATGTAAAAGACTCACCCAGAATGTTCTGAAGAATAATATTGTTTAAGTGATCCACAAACTTATTAGTTGGTGTCAAAATTGCTCGGACACGCAAGTAGTCTACATCCATAAATTTAGACTTTAAATCCGGGAATACTCTATTTATAAGACGATCAATATTAGTAGAATCTGCTATAATGCAGTGCTGATCTGGGATTCTAATGGAAGATTCAAATACAGTCAAATTATTAGAAATAGATTCTACGGTTCCATTGCCAACACCAAGTACCCATTTTCCAAAAGAACGAATACGATCAATCTCTGATGTAGAAGTACATGCTTTAAGTCTCATGTTCTGGTTGAGAGTAAAAAGACGACACAGAGGCCACAAAGGAGAACTTGATATAGAGGCTGCTACAATGTCACTTCGCGAACCTCTAAAAATAACTGGTAAAATCTATCGGAAATCACCTCCGAGTAATATAGTAATACCACCAAATGGTTTATAGTAAGCATCATTACTTACAGACCTCATAATATCACGTAATGTACGATCAAGTGCTTCAAAAGCATACCTTTTTCTGCATTGGAGCCTCGTCCCAAATTATAAGCTTTGTTTTCTTGATTAACTCAACTATATCTGAATTATGTCGAATGGAACATGTAGATGACTCATCCAATCTAATAGGAATTTTAAATCTTGAGTGAGCTGTTCGGCCTCCAGGTAACAAAGTGGATGTTAGTACAATTTTCATTTCGGATCTCAGTCTTGCAATTAGAGTTCTCCATAGATAAGTTTTGCCACAACCTCCACTGCCATATATAAAAAATAATTGTCCATCTTTCTTTTCAATAGAAGCCATCACTTCATCATAGATAATCTTATGCTCTTTGTTCAGATTCTTGATAAGTCTGTCATGTTCAGTCCTCATTTCATCGCAGTTGTAAGAGGTTTCCTCTGCAACTAATCTATTAGATTATTTTTCCAAATAATCTGACGGAGGCATTGGTAGAGATGGAACGTTTTTGATAGACTTTCCAATTGAATTGAGTAACTTCTTAATCTCTGTATATGACATGATCGGAAAAATGTTACGCATGCAAAAATATGAGTGATAAATATAAGTAAACTTAAAAGTAATAATGACAATTAAACTAAAATTCAGTTCATTAAAAACGGAATAGTCTGGAGTAACAAGAATCAAAGAGTACTACAAAACATATTAATCTACATAGGACTGCATTATTATGATATATAGTACATGTATCAAACCTTTGAATAAGATAGAAGTACTAAATATTTAAAAGTAATGAGTAAGTTATAAACATATGTGATATTTTAAACAGATTCCAAATTACTACAGCTGCATACTAAAGCTAAAAAAGAAAAACCAAATTGTTCAAAAATATGCAGAAAAGATACCTGCTAGAGTATAAAACTGAAGCTGTTGGTCTGTCAGTGTTTGTTTGGAAACACTGTGAGACAATCGATGGTTGTACAATATATCATCTGACATACTTTTCCAATGGGACTGCCAAAGATTTAAAACATTATAAACCTAACAGTTAACAATAATATGGACGAACAGTAAGCGTAACTGAAAAGGATAACCGGTTCGCTCATTTTCCAAAAGAGCCTCATGCCATTCTCGATCATCATTAAGTAATCCAAGAGCACCGCATGCTTGTTTCAAACTGGAATAAACCGTACCATCAATGGTTCGTAAGTCTTGATAGCACCTAGGACCACGAACTCTAGGAAGTAACATACGCAAATACCATAACTTCCCAGTTGAATAATGTCCAGAATTTAAACGACCATAATGTGTATCTTGCTGTCTTGGTTTCCAAAAAGTTCCAGTCTTAATCCATACATAGTATTCAGGTAATTCTTGGTACGTTAAAGTTCGAGCAAACTCATCAGTCTGGCATAATTTAAAAAATGCTTCAAGCTTACTGTATTGGAACCTCGCATTCCGTACAACTGCTCCAATAGTCTTACTCTAATCAAAAGTAATAAATTTCTCATTTGGTAAATGAAAAGGAAGCCTCTCTACAGACATATTTTGATGATGTATTTCAAATCCAAATATTCTATATGCAGCACCACAGAAATACCTAACTTATAAAATAGCAAAAGTATTAGGAAACAACATATGTATAAATTAATGATGGAATATTAATTAAATTTTAAACAAAGTTCTCATAACTTTCCATATAAATAAGTTTTGATTTCATCCCGAGTACTGTTTTTTGAAGTATCCTTTTAATTCTGATCTTTTGTTTGAACAAAAAGAGTAGCTCGATCTGGACCCTTTAAGCAGTATCTGAAGAGATATTTCATGCAACGACCATGATTGCATAATTCCAAGTTGATATGGCACTGATATTGTACTAACAAATTCCTATTGAATGGAACAACCCATCTGTTATCCAGTACATCATTTTTAACATGTACGACATTCGGAGTTCTCCTTCTTTTGTAATTTGGAAAACTAAACTCATCACACATTGTTTGAGATGTGTAGCTGCATAAATTAATTAATTTAATATCAAATAAAAAACTTGCTCAATACATAAAAACAAAAAATATATACAGACTTAAGGAGTTTATTTTATTTATATTTGCAATATAACAGCTACTGGTACTAACATATAATAGAGTAAAAAGGTACACATTTTAGGAAAATTCCGAGTACATCTAAATCCTCTCATGCATGGAGCTTTGTCAAAATCACGACCACATGGTCCATGAATCATAAACGACTTTACAGCTGAATATCCGTATGGATTAATATTTTCATTTGCAATTTCGGCGCATATGACAGAATCTATATCCAACTTCAAATTTTGTTTGGCCTTTCCATCTAACCATATTAACATATAGGCATGTGGAAGTCCTCTTTTCTGATACTCAACAGCATACATAAACGTAAAATAATATAGTTTATAATTGAGTTAAAAATAGTAGAAAATCATATAAAATAAAATATCTACATACAAATTAGAAAATTAAATGTTTCCAGTAATTTAAGATGTTAGCATAAATATAAATACTTGTTTTTCATTTTTCAAAGATTTTTTTATTCTTAATATCATCATAAAGTTGATCCAACTTCAATTTGAAAACCTGAACAATTATGTCAGGGCAATCTTCAGGTCTACATGCTGGAAGCAATGACTTCATCTTAAGTATCTCGTCCCAGAATGGATTACATGTAATTATAAGAAATAATTCAGGCCAATTAATTTTCCTACATATCGCAAGAGAATCCTGAAAATTTTGCTGTATGTAGCGAGCAGAGCCAACAAAAGTAGTTGGAAGAATAAATCCTTGTCCAACATTATATGGATCTATAGTATCCGACTCTTTCATAATGTCACATAAGTTGTTGTATAATTCATGTCTGAGTATTTTTTTGTTGCAACGAACATACCACAATCTTGATTGTTCAACAACAAAAAATGAATCAACAATAAACTGTTGGTATAATCGACCACCAAGTCTCATAGTAAAACCTATAAATATAAAAAAAATGTCATTAAAACATAAAAAAAAATACTCAACATTCTTATATAAGACTTAAAAAATACCTCCAGTGGTTCTAACCATAAATTGAAAAGCATAAAACTCCATCTAAGATACTTCTTTTCTTTTCTTTTTGCATGGTGCATCAGGACTACGAACAAAGTAAATATTTTCATAGAATCGATCTTCACCATATGGAAACAAAAAAGGATGAAGAGCCATCATTTTGGGATGCAAATCGCTAATTATTTTTAAGCCATCAGATCTGGAATCAATCACAATATCTCGCTTGCCACATGTGTACTCATTATCCCCAACAATTATAGCTGCAACCTCATCCGATGGTGAGATATGATTCTCACGACCTGAGATCAAATTTTGTTACTATCTTCAAATCAATCACTTCTTCGTCTCTAAAACGGTCTCTGGCCATCCTAAAAGTCTTCACCAATTCATTATTTTCATCCAATTTTTTTAGTAATCCACTTAAAACTTCCGGATCAACATGATCACTAGAATAACCATTGACAGATCTAATACGATTGTTAATCTCATTCTCAGTATCATAGATATACAACTAACAAAACTTAGGACTTTCATCTGAAGAAGGAAGAAGACTTTCAGACCAATGATGATTAACACCATTAAGTCTAAAGACATAGTGGCATTTGCCTTTGTTAATGGAGTTGTCAATATTTCCACCAATATATGTAAAAGATAACATTGAACTGTAAAGTCGTATTGCACACCGAAATGCAGGACCTCTAGACTTATCAAAATATATATCAAATAGGTACTTTAGTGTAGGTTTAGTATCCGATAATTTAACGGTACCTTTTTCACAACATAAGGAGAATATAAGTCGCTGGTTGACATTTCGTTTGTTAGCACGTTCACCATTCCACATCAAAGCATGACAATAAGGACACTCAACATTGGGGCCACCTAAAGAACGATACTCAGGACACAATAATTTACCCTTCTGCTGAATAGTAGGTTGTTGTTGATTCAAATTATCAGTATGAACATTTTTTGTTTTTATGATATTACTATGTGAAAAAAAATTGCTATGCTGATTTCTCATTGAAGATTCGGGAATAAAATCAGAAAACTCTTCCCGATCATTAAAACTGAAATATAACTGCTCAGGTATAAAATCAGCATACGGATCAGAAGTAATAGTTATGTCATCTTCACTCTTACAGTTATCGTTTTGATTAGTCTGACTCAATTCTGCAAAATATATGAGATTTTTTATGTAACAGATGACATGGATATTACATTTTAAAAGAGATAATAATAAAGATCATAACTAACTAATGTTCTCGTAATCTAAGAAATCTTCATTGCATAAAGAATCTTCACATGAATTATTACAAAATTCAGAATGCAGATCCTTTGGTTGAAGTTGTTCTTTAGAATGTCCCACAAATTCAATTTTAAATTTAATAATATAACAAACATATAAGAGAAAAGAAAATTTTATATATAAAATTTGTTCCAAAAGTATAATAAACAATAAGATAAATAGTATGAGGGAAAACTAAGGTGTTGTATAAGGCAACATAAAGTGCATGTACTAAAAATTCGTAACCTCGGTGACCAATTGCAGAATCTGGATCCACAATCATTTGTTTGCCTTCTCGACGATGAAAATCTGTTATACATAAATATGTAATCAAATATAATGACAAAGAAACAAATGTAACAACAGGAAATACCATACGCAGCAGAACAAAACTAAGCGTAAAAATTAAAACAAAATCAATTAATATATTCCTTGAACATTAGATATAATAGATAAAACCTTAAGGTGTTGTATAAGACAACATAAATTGCATGTATTAACAATTAGTAACCTTGGTGACCAATTGTAGTATCTGGATCCACAATCATTTGTTTGCCTTCTCGACGATGAGAATCTATTATACATAAATATATAATCAAATATAAGGACAAAGAAACAAATGTAACAACAGGAAATACCATATGCAGCAGAATAAAACTAAGCGTGAAAATTAAAACAAAATCAATCAATATATTCCTTGAACATTAGATAAAATAGATAAAGCCTTAAGGTATCATAAAAGACAACATTAAAATAGTAAATATTTTAACAATGATATATCAGAAAGACATTAGACTCCAGTCAGAATAAGAGAAATATAAAACTATTTTAATAATAAAAAATTATTGTTTTAATAAAATAGAAAAATATAAAATTTTAAAATGTAAATAACATTATCATAAATTATAATATAACCTACAAACCCATACATACGTTCTATATTTGTGACATTATTAAGAGATCAAATATAAAATATGAATTATATCAATTTATATTTAAAACATATAATACATAAACAGTAGAAAATAGTTTAATTTATTACTTGTGAAAACATAGTAATGAATCTTAGCAATACATATTATAAAAATAAAAAAAAAATCAAATTGCATAGGTTGTGCAGTGTTTGAATTGTTTAGATACACACCATGCATTTATGCATCGATGGCATGTGTTAAATGCATGCACAAATGGATGTGTTAAGAAAACACATATGACAATAAAATATAGCATATACAACACTCTCTAATTAATAGGTAGAAATTAAACAACCAAAAATCAAAATATACCTCCAACATTCGACACATCAGTCAAAGGAGCACGAATTTTTATAACGCAACTAATATCTGGAAAGGATTACATAAAAAATCATGTTTAAAATAAATGTCACAACTAAAAAATCATAACTCAGGTAATTAATTAAACTATTTTCTACTGTAATCATATATAAATGCAAGTAATAAAAGTATTAGTTTATTAATGCAAAAAACGGTTCGCAAATCTGACATTTCTATAGAAAGTTATTGCAGTTTTAGTGGAAGGGTGTCATTGCATTCAGCAATGCGTAGTGAGGCTATTATAATGAATCCGTTTATTGACTAAGGCTACTCTCATGTCCTATCATTTTTAAGAGGATTAAATACCTCTTGGGTAAATATATAGTCACACAAATAATTCTTGCTCAAACTATTTTCCAAAAATATAAGCTGCTACAGCTCTAGCTTTACAATGTGAGTTTCGAGATCAGTAGTAAATTGGCTGAATAAACTGCTTTAGTTCAGAGAGGTTCAGGTGTTGTGCGATACACCATTAGAAATATCTAGGAGTCTAATTTTTAATGCAAAAAACGGTTCGCAAATCCAACATTTCTACAGAAAGTTATTGCAGTTTTAGTGGAAGGGTGTCACTATATTCAGTAATGCGTAGTGAGACAATTCTGATGAATCCGTTTATTGACTAAGGCTACTCTTATGTCCTGTCTTTTTCTAAGAGGATTAGGTACCCCTTGGGGAAATATGTAGTCGCACAAATATTTCTTCCTCAGACTATTTTCAAAAAATATAAGCTGCTACAGCTCTAACTTTACAACGTGAGTTTCCAGAACAGCGGTAAATTGGCTGAATAAACTGCTCTATTTTAGAAAGGTCCAGGTGTTACGCTATACACCGTTAGAAATTTCTGGGAGTCTAATTTTTAATGCAAAAAACGGTTCGCAAATCCGATAATTCTACAGAAAGTTATTGCATTTTTAGTGGAAGGGTGTCACTGCATTCAGCAATGCGTAGTTAGGCTATTCCGATGAATCCGTTTATTGACTAAAGCTACTCTCATGCCCCATCTTTTTCTAAGAGGATTATATACCCCTTGGGGAAATATATAGTCGCATAAATATTTCTTTCTCAGACTATTTTTAAAAAATATAAATTGCTATAACTCTAGCTTTGCAACGTGAGTTTCGAGATCAGCCGTAAATTGGCTAAATAAACTGCTCTATTTCAGAGAGGTTCAAGTGTTTTGCCATACACTGTTAGAAAGGTCTGGGAGTCTAATTTTTAATGCAAAAAATGGTTCGCATATCCAACATTTCTACAGAAAGTTATTGCAGTTTTAGTGGAAGGGTGTCACTACATTCAGCAATGCATAGTGAGGCAATTCTGATGAATCCGTTTATTGACTAAGGCTACTCTCATGTCCTATCTTTTTCTAAGAGGATTAGATACCCCTTGGAAAAATATGTAGTGGCACAAATATCTCTTCCTCAAACTACTTTCAAAAAATATAAGCTGCTACAGCTCTAGCTTTACAACATGAGTTTCGAGATCAGCAGTAAATTGACTGAATAAACCACCATAACAGTTTCTAGAATTAATGTTTTTTTATTAAGAAATAAAACTCAGAAACTCATACATACGCTTTATATTGTCTGCATTGGTCAAAGATGTATGAACATTAAATAAACCACCAAAACAATTTCTAGAATTAATGGTTTTTATTAAGAAATAAAACTCAGAAACTCATACATACGCTTTATATTGGTTGCATTGGTCGGAGATGTATGAACATGGGTTCCTGGAGTGAAGTCCGCAACTTCTGCACTCCTAAATATATAACCAACACAAAACTAATATAATGATAACGTATATTTATGCAAAAATTGACTTTGTTAACAAAAGACATATGACAACAGACATAGCATATGCACCATAGCAAAACTAATACAGACATAACAGATTTCAGTGATGTCTCGCTCTATAGGTAAAGAAAGGGTACATGTGTAATTTTTTAATTGCTCATGGATTGATTTTGACTTTCGGCTGTTTCCTTCTTTACCTTATAACTTATAAAGTGCAACGTTAAAGCAGATATTTTTGAAGCACACCTAAATGAGATGTGACTGGAGTAGACCACCAAGTATGGGACATTTTGCCAATAAAATCACGTAATTTAATTTTATAATCTTTTTAAGTGTCCAAAATAGATTGCATCAATTTGGTGACTTTAAATTCAAGTTTAATTTTCTTTTTATATTCTTATGTTAGATTCAGTAGTTGAGGAATATTGTCATATCTGCACACTGTAATACATATTGTGTTATATATACAATATACTAATTTTAAATAGGAAACAATTATTAACATATATTTTTTCTTGGATTTCAATTGATTTCAGACTTTCAGTTTTATAAAATAATGTTCATATTAATTAATACTATCCATATACGTGTGTATTATTAATGCATTATTATCTCCTAATTTACTAGAGTTCTACTGTACATGTGTTATTTGTGCATGTGCAGATTTAAATATATTTGTATGGATATTGTAAATAAATGATTATTTTGTTACGTAAAATCATACCAGCTTTGCGATTAAGAAAATTCTCTTCGCTAAAATTGATTTCTATCGAAGACAATTAAACTTTTTGATTCATTTTGTTCTTCTATGCTAATACTTTGTTTCTTGAGTGAATTAACATCTATTTCTTTATATTTATCAAATATGTTATGCAACCTAGAAATGATAATGTCTCTGCTTGTTTATCTTACTTTAGCTCCATAATTAGACGTATATACGGATGAGTTTCCTTGCTTTCGAATTGATTGATTTAATCAGAGTTATATGCTGAAGTAGTCTTAAAAGTTAAAATGCTCTTAGATTAGTTATTGTGACTTCAGAAACGTTAGAACTCAACCATATACCATTTTTTAAAATATGAAAACCTTCCGACCTTATTTTTTTAAAATTTTCTAGGTCTTTTCGCATTCTTATATGAAGATTTGCAGTTCTATTCTAACGTGAATAGAAAAAACAATAGTGCGTATGGAGAAGAGGACAAACTTACATGAAGATTTGCATTTCTATTTGATGAATTGAAGAAAACGAATCCAAGAAAACTTAAAAATCCTGGAATCGAAGAAAACTTGAAAATTTTGGAGATCTCTCTATTTTATAAATTCTGAGATGTTTGAAACAATTTATACCAAAAGATCTTTTATTTGCCTCTTAATATATAAGTATATATTATTTATTTATAATATATATATATATATATATATATACTAATAAAAATAAACTT
>JAUEJK010266981.1:0-10040 GCA_032274865.1 Eryngium alpinum
AATCATATTAATTTTATCTGTTATTTTTAATATTATTTATTAATTCAAATAGTTTATAGTTAAAATAACTTTAAAAACTCTTATATAGAATAAAATAAATAAACAAATAATAATTATGAATTATTGGACAGAACCTTTAATTAAAATGATATTAATTATAAATAAAAATATATTATTATTTATATACACGTGACAAATTTGCCTAGTCAGCATGTAATTAAAAAAAATTCAAAAAAACATGTAATTAAACAGCCATGTCATCAAAATTTTAACTCAAGTTAAAAAAAGTTAAAATGATTTAGTTAGTTAAGGTAATTTTACACTATTTTGTATAGTTTGTTGTTAAAAATGAAAAAAATAAACAAAAATGGTAAAAATGAAAAAATCACTAAAGTTAATTGGTTTTATCGGTAATTTAGTCATGCAAAAAATCATCCAACTATCAAATATTTTGCATTAAAAGCATTGATGTTTGTTTTTGGCATATTAAATCTATCAACATTGGAAAACTGTGAAAAAATATATATATGAATATATGGATGTGTAATGTTTAACTGAAACTAGTTTATCGACCCGTGTAATTTGCACTCGGACTTTTCTAAACTTCTGTTATATTTTATAATAATAATAATTATTATATATAATAAATTTTAATTTATAATTTAATTTATTTTAATATAATATAAAATAAATAATATAATTTTAATCAATATTTATATTTACGTATGTATACATAAAATTTTATAAAGTTATTATATTTTTAAAATCTAATTCTTATGATTCTTATGAAATGGACCTAATTGTGCTTACTATACCTAAATTTTAATGGAGTATAGCTGTTACGGATCAAAATAATGCTCTAAGAAAAAGCGTATCTGACTAGAAGAATATATAAAGCCGATCTCCTTAAACTCCTCAATTAATCGTCGGAAAACCTGCAAAAATCAGTGGGGGTGGTCCCACCGGGAGGAATCAGGTGCAAGAATAAGTAACTGAATAATCTCTGTATTCACTGAGTTGGAGCTAGAATTGCGTACCTGATTATGAGAAATAATCCACTTTATATAGGTGTGAATTAGGGTTTCAGATCCCTAATATGAATTAGAATCCTATTCAGATGGTAACTATCTTTACCTTATCTCTTCTTTCTTGCCACCTAAGATTAGGGTTCTCTTAGGAATCATTACTTGATTTACCTACCAGATTCACTTCTTTATTTAAGATTACCTAGATTCCTTCTAGGGTTTCTGCACATCCTTAATGAGTCATGCCGCTTTGGGCCTTTGCCGTATTGGGCTTCGTAGGAATTCTATTCCGAATCGGATAGTTTTATTCCGGTTCGGATCCGGATCATGCCTACTCGAGCCTTATTATTTCGGACCCTATTTTTGGGCCCCCTACATTTGCCTCCCTATTTTCAGGGTGATTTATCCCACGGAAATATGATCATTTTCGTACAAAAAATCGGGACTTATGAAAACTTATGCCCGTATCTTTCCTCCTTCGCGTTGGCGCCAAGGAGACGCTTTTTCCTCATACCTTGGCGGTTCACTAAGGTCTCTAGACCATCTCCTTGGCGTGGACGCCAAGGAGAGGATCTCATTCCCAACTTTGGCGTTTTTCCCTTGTTCTTATAATGCGCCCTAGGCGCGGACGCCTAGAAGAATAAATCCACACCACCTTGGCGTTTTACTTCAATGATTAGAGAACCTCCTAAGCGTTGAACGCATAGGGCCCTCTCTCTTCCATAGCTTGGCCTTTTTTACCATCAATAAACTACCTTCCTACGCATTGAACTCCTAGGCGCGCACACCTAAGGTTTCTTATTTTCTTGTCTTATCATTTTGTAAGGGCTTCCTTTCTCCTTTCTTGGCGTGGTACACCCAAGAGGTATGCTCGTGAGCACATTTATCCCATGGAGTCCCTCCTTGGCCAAAGGAGTTACTATCCATCTCTTTTCGTGGCTCGAAAGCGCCCAATCGTATCTGATAGGCGCACACGCCTAGGGATTTCTTTCCACCCAACCTTGGCGATTTAGGGTTATCACTTGAATCCCTCCTAGGCGTTCCACGCCTAGGAGATTCATTACTTGCCAAGTTGGCGCTTTTTCTCTACACTAGGACACTCCTCTTTGTGCATATGCCTTGGAATGTTACCTTCAGCTTTATTTAGGGTTTACACACGTACGGAACGATTACCATTTTAAGTAGTTGAAGCGGCACGACTTCCCACGTCCTTTCAACTTCCTCATCCATATAAACCCTCTTAGGAATAGGATCTCTTCATACTCAAATTCTCCACCTTTTCTCTAACTTCTCTCTATTCAAGTCTCTTCTCAAGAATACTCAAGAGCAATGGCGGAAAGCAGTCATCCTAAGAAGAAATCAAAGAAGTCCTTCTTCTTAGGTATTCCCTTTAGTTTCTTCTAAACGTTTTTAATGAAGTTATTCCCTATCTGATTTATCTTTTATTCATGTAGTTGATAAAAAGATCGCCTGCCTCAATAGGCTTACTCAATCTGCTTCTCAATCAACTGCTCCAGCTCCAGAGTCTTCTAAGAAGAGGACTCATGACTCTCCACCAGCTCTTCCTCATCCTGCTCTTGCTTCAAGCAGTGCCCCCTTCCAAGGGGGTTGGTCTTTCGGTCCCGATGACTCTGTGGTTCGGGATTCAACCTTCACTCAACAATGGTCTTGGGGGTCCATTACTCCTCGCGATAAAAAGGATCTCATCTACGACTCCCAATCGGATGATGTTAGGGCTCACGGTGCCAAAGCTATGGCCTCGGTAAGAACCCTCTATTCTCTTGACATTATTCGAACACTTCATACTTCCACTATTCCTTGATTTTGATAATGTCCTTCTTCTCGGTAGGTCAACTGCTATTTCCAGGCGGCTATGCACCAAGTCCGCACTCTAGAGTCTTCTTTGGCTGACAAAGAGAAGAATGTTGAAGACCTCTAGAAAGAGCTCTCCCAAGCTAAGGAGAGTAAGCAAAAGCTTCAGGCCAATAAGACTTGTCTTATGCAGGCCAATCAGGATCTCCAGGACAAGATCCACACCCCCCGAACCACAGTTATTCGAGAGTTTATGAAGTCTCGTATCTACCGCTATAGGAAGACAAACACTGCCAGAAGACGGTTTCCTTCGCTCTATCACGAGTGCTGGAAAAAGGCCATGAAGGTTGTCACCAAGGCTCATCCCGGTATCAATCTTTCGGGATGCAAATGCCCCGTTCCTCTGATCCCCTATTCCGAGGATATCGAGGAGGAGTTTGACTGGCAAGTGGGCTCTGAAGAGGATTCCTCAGATGATGATGCCCCGGCTTCGGATGATGATGGCGATGATGATGGGTCCAAAAATTTGGCCTTGACTCAGACACCTCAAAACCCAGAGGGTAGCCCCATAGATCCTTTTGTAGAGAGGCTTAATGTTACCCTTAGTCATGATAGTGAGGAGCAGGGTGGATGTCCCTCTTCTTAGATATTTGTATATATAATGACTTATGATTAATGAAAAACGTTTTTGCTATATAATTGTGTTTACATTATCATTGATAATACTTTCGTAAACTAGTAATATGCCAAGAATGAGGTAACTCTTATCCTTCAAGAGTTTCTAAATGATACGACCCTAACCCAACAGTTTGCTTCACACGATATGGACCTTCCCAATTCGGAGATAGTTTCTTCTTCTCCTTTCCAGTAGCTTCAAGTCTTCGAAGTACCAAATCCCCATTGACCAAATATCACTTCTTTACTCTTATATTATAATAAGCTGAGGTTCTCTGTTTATACTCCGAAACTTTATGAGCAGTCTCTTCACGTTTTTCCTCAATCAAGTCAGCCTCTATCCTCAACAGTCCTTCATTCTCTTCTTAATTTAAGTTCTCAACTCTTGGTGATTGCAGGCTAAGTCCACGGGTATGACCGCCTACACTCCATATACCAAAGAAAAGGGTGTTTCTCCTGTAGATTCCCTTGGAGTAATTCGATATGACCATAAAACGTTTAGCATTCGATCCACCCAAGCTCATTTGGCGTCATCTAGCATCTTATTCACTCCATACAGAATGATCTAATTCGCCATTTCTACATGTCCATTGGCTTGAGGATGCGCTGCAAAGCGTAACTCGATGGTCCATTCCCGATAGTAGTTTTTAAACTCTGTACTATCAAACTGCTTACCATTATCGGCGACAATGATCTGAGGAACCCCATACCTACAAATAACATCTTCCCATAAGAAACTAATTACCTATTCTGAAGTAATTTGTGCCAATGGCCAAGCCTCAAGCCATTTTGTGAAATAGTTAATGACGACTACCAAGAACTTTCTCTGTCCGGAGGCTGGAGGGAAGGGTCCTAATATGTCGATGCCCCACATAACAAAAGGTAAATGTGAGGTGATGGAGGTAAGTAGGTTATGGGGTTGCCTTGATACAGATGCGAATTTTTGACACTTATCACACTTCCCCACATAATCCATAGCGTCTTGCGTCAATGAGGGCCAAAAGAACCCTTGTCTCATAATCTTCTGTGCAAACATTCGTCCTCCGACATGTTATCCGCATTATCTTTCATGGACTTCTTCTAAAGCCATACGTGCTTCCCGTGGTCCTAAGCACTTTAAGTAGGGCATGGAAAAAGATCATCTATACAAAACTCCTTCTATGACCACATATCGGGGAGCTCTCCCATGAATATTCTTAGCTTGTTCAGGATCTTGAAGGAGTTCTCCTCTGAGTAAATAGGCTTTAATCGGTTCCATCCAATTAACTTCCACATGAATAGGGGCCATTAACTTTGCTATTATACATGATTGATCTTGAGCTTTCGAGTATATGTTACCTTCATATGCCATTGGAAGGGCTCCTGCTGCAAATTTGGACAATTCATCTGCTGCTAAATTTTATTCTCTCGGTATGTACTCCAACGTCCATCCCTCGAACGGTGATAATATGGCTGTCGCCATCTCGACATATTTCTCTAGCTTGGGTCCTCGCACTTCATACGCTCCAATGATCTGACTGACCACTAATTGCGAATCGCCATGTATTATCAGTCTTTCCACCCTTAGGGACCTTGCCAATCCTAGTCCCGCTATTAAGGCTTCATACTCAGCTTCATTGTTGGTTACCTCAAAGTTAAGGGTAATAGTATATCTAATAAGGAAACCCCATGACTTTCTATAATCACCCCAACTCCTCCACAGCGAGCATTGGATGCCCCATCAAAATACAAACTCCAAGATTCCCTTTCTGATTCTATTTTCGAAAGCGTCATGCTCGCCTCTTCCGACGTCGTCTCCTCCTCAGGAGCTATGGTAAGTTCGACAATGAAATCAGCTAATGTCTGTGCTTTGATGGCCGTTCGAGGTCGATATCGAATGTCATATTCACTCAACTTCATTGCCCACTTGACCAACATTCCACTTGTGTTGGGTTTATTTAATACTTGCCGAAGAGGTTGGTCCATCAATACCTCGATGGTATGTGCCTGAAAGTATGGTCTCAATTTACCGGCGGTCATGACTAAAGATAATGCCATCTTCTCAATCTTTCCGTACTTCAATTCTGCCCCATATAGGACTTTACTCACATAATACACCGGGAGTTGCACTCCCCCTTAATCTTTAACCAACACCGTGCTCAAGGCAAATTCTGAGATGGCCAAGTATATGGCTAGTACGTCACCTTGCTCCGGTTTTGCTAGAAGGATGAGAGAACTGAGATATTCCTTTAGTCCATCGAAGGCCTCTTGTCATTCCATATTCCATTTAAATTTCTTAGCGGCCTTTAGTACTTTAAACAAGGGCAGGCATCGCTCTCCAGCTTTAGATAAAAATCTTCCCAGGGCAGCCACCCGTCCTGTGGGTTGCTGTACCCCTTTAGCATTTGTTAGAGGCCTCATATTGATGATGGATTATATCTTATCTAGATTGGCTTCAATTCCTAGTTGAGAGACCATTATCCCTAAAAATTTCTAACTCCCACTCCAAAGGCGCACTTGTCAGGATTCAGCTTCATGTTATGCTTGCGTAATATGCGGAAGGTTGCTTCAAGATCTTCTATGTGGGACTCCTTTTTCTTGCTCTTGATTAGCATGTCATCAACATACACCTCCATTGTTTTCCCAATTAGCGGCGCAAATATTTTATTAACCAATCGTTGGTAGGTAGCTCCTGAATTGCATAGTCCAAACGCTATAACTACATAGCAGTATAATTCGTGCTCGATTATGAAAGACATTATGGGTATGTCTTCTTCACACATCTTGATTTGGTGGTATCCACTGTAATCATCCATCAAACTTAGCATCTGATGTCCGGCCGTGGCATCTATTAGCGCATCAATACGACGGAGAGGGTAATGATCTTTGGGACAAGCATCGTTCAGGTCTGTCAAATACTGAAATCTATACACATCCTCCATTTTCCATTGGGCTTAGGTACCAATACAGGGTTAACAACCCATTCGGCATATTGTATTTCACGTATAAATCCCGCCTCCAAGAGCTTCTGGACCTCCTTGTCTATAATTCGCTATCTCTCTATCCCAAAGTTTCTCTTCTTTTGATAGACCGGTTTTTTATGTGGTAAGATATTTAACTTGTGACTTATCAGATTAGGATTAATTCCTGGCATATCAGCCGTGGTCAATGCAAAGACGTCTCGATTTTCCTGCATGAAAGAGTTAATCCCTGCAGTTCTTCTTCTCTTAGGCTAGCTCCTATATAAGTAACCTTCTTCTCGTCTGTCTCATCGAGGGGTATGGTGATAAGTTCTTCAGCTGGTTATCCCCTCTTCTCTTGGGAGTTCCTTCTTACATCTAATTCTGCTATAGGGAGGGTTTCTCCTCCCTTGATGTGCTCCTTTATTACGGCAATACAACAAATCTGTGCAGCGCTACTATCGCCTTTATGAACTCACATACCTAGAGAAGTCGGGAACTTGATTGTCGCATGGTATGTGGATGGTACAACTTGAAATTAATGTAATCCCTTCCTCCCTAGTATTGCGTTATATATAGATGAGCTTTCTACCACCACGAATTCTAGAATCTTTGCCTCTTCTGTAGCTCCTTCCCTGAGGACCAGGGACCTGTATGACACCATTAACAAGGGTTTCTTCTCCTCTAAATCCTATCAAAGGATTCCTTGACTTTCCCAATCTCTGTACGGGGAACCCTAATTTAGTGAATGCTGAATAGAACAAGACATTGATGGTGGCTCCGTTGTCTACTAAAATCTTCGCTGTCCATTGATTGCCCAACCGAACATTTATTATTAGAGGATCCTCAAACGAAGATCGAACCTCCTCCAAATCCTCATCGATGAAGTTAACAAGCATGTTTCCTTCATGATTCTGATTGCCCCCCAGGGCTTCCCTATGCACGAATCTCTCCATCAACGACTTTATGTCCTTGATTCCCACAGACAACGCCAAATGTTACGGATCAAAATAATGCTCTAAGATAAAGCGTACCTGACTAGAAGAATATACGAAGCTGATCTCCTTAAACTCCTCGATTAATCGCTGGAAAACCTGCAAAAACCGGTGGGGGTGGTCCCAACGGGAGGACTCGGGTGCAAGAATAAGTAACTGAATAATCTCTGTATTCACTGAGTAAAAGCTAGAATTGCGTACCTGATTATGAGAAATAATCCACTTTATATAGGCGTTGAATTAGGGTTTCAGATCCCTAATAGGAATTAGAATCCTATTCAGATGGTAACTATCTTTACCTTATCTCTTCTTTCTTGCCACCCAAGATTAGGGTTATCTTAGGAATCATTACTTGATTTACCTACCAGATATAAGATTACCTAGATTCCTTCTAGGGTTTCTGCATCTCCTTAATGAGTCTTGCCGCTTTGGGCCTTTGCCGTATTGGGCTTTGTAGGAATTTAATTCCGGTTCAGATAGTTTTATTCCGGTTCGGATCCGGATCATGCCTACTCGGACCTTATCATTTCGGACCCTATTTTTGGGGCCCCTACAATAGCATAGGAAGAGTGTATTTTGGTTACCTTCAAATATATTATTTATGATTTAAAATTAGTAAATTAATTTAAAATTCTAAACTGAATATAATTTAAAAGTTAAAAATTAGAAATAATTTTTTTTTAAAAAATTTAACTTATAAGTCACTTAGAAGTTAAAATAATTTTTTCAACAAACACATAATAAGTGATCTTAAGTTTAGAGTTCTGTAGGGGCCCAAAAATAGGAACCGGCCCAATAAGTCTTGGATGGGCATAATCCGGATCTGAATTAGGACAAGAGCAATCCATATTAAATAGGAATAAATTTCCTACGAAGCCCAATACGGCAAAAGCTCAATACGGCTAATAATTATTGAGGAGGTGCAGAAACCCTAATATTAAATAAAGGAATGAATCCGGTAGGTAAATCAAGTAATGATTCATAGTCTTAAGGTGCAAGAAAGAAGAGATAAGGTAAAGAGAATTACCACATATAATAGGAGTTTAATTCCTAATTGGGATCTAAAACCCTAATCCGCGCCTATATAAAGGGATTATTCTTCGTAAATCAGGTACACAATTTTAACTCCAACTCAGTGAATACACAAATATTCAGATTACTTATTCTTGCACCCAAGTCCCTCCAGTGGGACCATCCCCCACCGGTTTTGCAGGTTTTCTGGCGGACGTTCAAGGAGCTCGAGGAGATTATTTTCGGACCTCCGCGAGAGTCAGGTACGCCTTTATTTAAAGAGCTATATTTTGATCCATAACAAGTTCCATATACGTAACTTATATGAAACTCCAAACAAGCCCGTAATATAGGGTTGGGAACTCTGAACTTCAGCTTATGTAAATTTAAGTAAGAACACCTTTAAAGTATTCCTGAAAAGTACGTACTTATTTGAATTTTGTGAATAAAAATTTAAGGATTTATTTATTTTGGGAGGCAATTTAGGGTTGAAGTATATTTTTTAGAGGTGATTAATTGAGATTTTAATCAGTGTATTGGGACTGACATAAGCCCCGTTTATTTTAACTTTTTGAGGCTTTTAACTTCTCAAAAAGTTCAAAGTATAATATTTATTCAGCCTTTAAATTTAACAGCTAAAAGCTGATCATGTGACATTAGTATAGAAAAATGCTAAAAGCTAGAATTACCTCATGAGGTATTTATGACTTTTCATTCTAAATTTTTTAATATTGATTTATTTATTAAATAATTTGTATTTAACTTTTTAAGAAATAAAATTTGATAAATAAACGGTTTCATTTAGCTTTTAGAAAAACAGAATCAATTTTTAAAAAATCAGAAGCAGAAGCGGTAAAATCACAAGCTAAAACCAACAGGGCCATAGTAGAACAAATCAAGGCTTTTCAGTAGACAATAATAGCATGCATAGTTTTGGAGATAGATTTTGAGAGGATTTAAAGGTTTTGGGTTTTTCGACGATCAAGTTATGATTGAAGTTCTCTGATATGCATGAATATCAATATCCATAGGTATTGATTGAAGATGTTGAAGCAAGACCGAAGGAAATTAATTACACGACAAGACATGAACAAAGCAAAAATAATAACGTGTGGTATTGGTGACCTTCGAAGACCACCACCGGTATCACACACACATACACACACACACACACACACACACATATATATATATATATATATATTATTGATGTTGTGTCGAGCTTGGGGTCTTGTCAGAAAACAGTCTCCCTAGAAATAGGGGTAATGTTGTGTACATCTCACCCCCCCTAGATACTATAATGATATATACTAGGTACGTTTTGGTACGACTTTGGTTTAAGAAAGTTTAACACTTTTCAAACACCCTATGCAATTACAAAACTACTATTACTGTTACGGATCAAAATAAAGCTCTTAAATTAGAGCGTATCTGACTCTCTCGAAGGTCCGAAGCTGATATCCTTAAGCTCCTGAGAGGTCCGCCAGAAAACCTGTAAAAACTGGTGGGGGTTGTCCCACCGGGGGGACTCGGGTGCAAGAATAAGTAATCTGGATATTTGAGTATTCACTGAGTTGGAGCTA
>JAUEJK010267091.1:0-10039 GCA_032274865.1 Eryngium alpinum
GGAATTTATTTCTCTTCCAATTATATTTATAAAATTGACTATATAAAACCTATTGCTACAAATAGAAAGAAACCGAAAATGCACAAATTATCTCTTTTAAAATACTTCACAACATATGGAATCAGAAATAAATATCTACATTATATTCTAGACCGCACTCAAGTTTAGGTTCCTAAGTAGTCAAACTCTAAATAGCTTATCACATCTAGTTTCACATTTTCAGGAGGAGACTGAGAAAAATGATTATGTTCTTTTCCACTGGCTATGTATTGTAGAAGCTGAAGTAAAACAACACTGGCTCTACTTTTTTCAATTTCCAGTGCACCGGAGAAAAGTGGCTCCCAACAGTTCTGGTAACTATAAGATAAGGTAATGTATGTACACAGAAATGGAAATCTTCGACCAAAAAATATCTATAAACACTGATACAAATATAAGTGATAACAGTGTGTAAACTGTATTGAAAATAAATTTAGCTGAGCAATACTAAACTGATATTTAAGATCCTCAGTTACTTGGCTCTGATATTGGTTATTCGCCTTAGTTGTTCATTAATACATCTATTATCTTGATTGTGGATATTTAAATGTTGGTTTTGTCTCTCAAGTTCTTCACACTGAGCCTAAAATAAAATATACCTTACCAAAATAATTATAAGTTATTAAATTTTCTATTAAAATAAATTTATATTAAAGAACAAACATGGAGTACAATAGTAGCAAGGAACAAACATGTAGTACAATATAGATACCTTCTTCCTTATCTTGTATTCTCTACAGTATTTAGCTGCTGATTTTCGAGCCCTTTGTTTAGGGATCTTTGGCTTTCTGTTTTCTCCATCCTAGAAAAGCAAATAAACTGGTTAATGTGTTTTATGTAGGCCTGGCAACTTGGTTACAAAACCACCAACCCAACCCAAACTTATTGAGTTGGATAACCATTATTTTAATAATGGGTCGGTTGTTTAACTAACCAATTACTATAACTGATATATAGTTCCAACCCATAACCCAACGAAATAAGTCATCTCCTACATGAAAATTCAAAATTTGAAAATCGGATTTGTTTCATACACACTAATATATTAATCTGTGTGTATGCAGTGTGTGTTAGTGTGTGCAGTGTGTGTGCGGGCGGTGTGTATATGGGTGTGTGTGCAGTGTGTGTGTGAAGTCCTCGACCAAACGAAATCTCTAAACATTGAAACAAATATAAGTGATAACAGTATGTAAACCGTATTGAAAATAAATTTACCTGAGCAATACCTAGCAGTACCGAGCTGATATTTAAGATCCTCAGGTGCTTGGCTCTGATATTGGTTTATTCACCTTAATTGTTCATTGATACATCTAAGCTCTTGATGTGGATATTTAAATCTTGGTTTTGTTTGTCAAGTTCTCCAAACTTAGCCTAAAATAAAATATACCTTATCTAATTAATTATATGTTACTAAATTTTTATTTAAAGTGAATTCATAGAAAAGAACAAACAGGAGTACAATATATATACCTTCTTCCTTATCTTGTATTCTTGCAGCATTCAGCTGCTGATTTTCGAACCCTTTGTTTTCGGATCTTTCACTTTCTATTTTCTCCATCCTGGAAAGGCAAATAAACTAGTTAACCGATGTGTTATAGGTAGACCTGGCAATTTGGTTAGAAAATCACTAACCCAACCCAAACATATTAAGTTGGATAAGCATTATTTTAAAAATGGGCCGGATTGTTTAACTAACCAATTACTACAATTGATACATAGTTCCAACACATTAACTTATATGAAAATTCAAAATTTGAAAATGGCGATTTATTTCATACACACAGTGTGTGTATGCAGTATGCACCAGTATGTGTATTTGTTAGTGTATGTGTTAATGTGTGCATGCGTGCACATTGTGTGTGCGCAGTGTCTGTAAGTGTGTGCAGTCTGTGAGCTAAATTAATTAGATTATTAATTAAATAAATTATAATTATAAAACATTTCTTATTATTAATGATAACATATATAATAATTAGAAAAAAATAAATAAATTATAAGTAACTAACATTTTGAACTTTTTGGTTAAACTAGAATCAACCCAAACTTAATAACTTTATACTTATTGGTTTAATAATTGATTTGGGTTGGTTATTAAATTTGTTAAGGAACTAATAATTTCAACCCAAAATGAACCCAAACTAATTATTATCAGGCCTAGTTATATGTATATATGCAATAACTGCCAATTTTTACTGTAGTTTGGATCTCATCACTTAAGTTATGTATGTGATACAAATCCTCGACCAATAAAATATCTATAAACATTGATACAAATATATGTGATAACAGTATGTACATCTTATTGAAAATAAATTTCTGTGAGCAATACCAAGCTGATATTTAAGATCTTCAGTTGCTTGGCTCTCATATTGGTTATTTGCTTTAATTGTTCATTAATACATCTAAGCTTTAGTGGCTTGGCTCTCATATTCGTTATTTTCCTTAATTATTCATTAATACATCTATGCTCTTGATTGTGGATATTTAAATCTTGGTTTTGTCTCCCAAGTTCTTCACACTGATCCTAAAATAAAATATACCTTTTCGAAATAATTATAAGTTACTAAAATTTCTATTAAATGTAAATTTATATCAAAGAACAAACATGGAGTATAATATAAATACCTTCTTCCTTATCGTGTATTCTCTACGGTATTCAGCTGCTAGTTTTCGAACCCTTTGTTTCGGGATCTTACGGTTTCTGTTTTCTCCATCCCAGAAAAGCAAATAAACTAGTTAACGGATGTGTTTTATGTAGACCTGACAAATTGGTTACAAAACCAGTAACCCAACCCAAACTTATTGAATTGGATAACCATTACTTTAACAATGGGTCCGGTTGTTTTACTAACCAATTACTACAATTGATACATAGTTCCAACCCATAACCCAACCCAATAAATCATCTCCTACATGAAAAGTTAAAATTTGAAAATCATGATTTGCCTCATACACACTAATAAATTACTGTGTGTATGCAGTGTGCAGGTTGCAGTTTGTAGTGTGTGTGAGTGTGCAGTGTGTATTATGTGCAATGTGTGTGAGTTAAATTAATTAGATTATTAAATAAATATATTATAATTATAAAATATTTATTTTTATTAATAATAACATATATAATAATTAGAAGAAAATAAATAAATTATAAGTAACTAATATTTTGAACTTATTAGTTAAACTAAAACCAACTCAAACTTAATAAGTTTATACTTATTAGGTTTAATATAATTGATTACTTAATGGGTTGGTTATTAAATGGATTACCGAATTAATAGTTTCAACCCAAAATCAACCCAGATTATTTATTGCCAGGCATAGTTATATGAACTCTCAATTGTTACTATAGATTGGATCTCATTACTTAAGCTATGTTTGGTTGGATCGAATGGAATAGGGAAGGAATGGAATGACAAACATATAAGGAAAATTAGGGAGGAATAGAAGGTTGTAAGGAAGTAATTGAAAATATGGGAGAGATGCAAAATTTTAATGATAAGGATTTTGAAGAAAATGATAAAATGAAGGAGTGGGTTCTAGTTTAACCACAACAAAAAATTGAAGAAAGAATTAACATTTCTCCTTTCATTATATTCAAACCGACCAAACTCCCAGCCTTCCAGATTTTTTAAGAAGTTTTATGATAAACTCCTGTAATATGAAAAAGAAGCTACACAAACACTTACATTTCATGCATGTCCATTTTCAAATATATCAAAAACAGAAATGCTGAAGAAGTTTATTATTGAAAATTTTATTTAAATATACTTTTAGGAACATTGAGCATTAGGTAACGAACCTCTGTGATTTTTGGGATATGGTTTGAGTGCGAGAATAATTAAAATATATTCGGACAAATGCAAGAACCTAAAAGAAATGAGCCTGCATATCAGGATATTCTTCTTTCACTATAACTTGGCTGTGGGTTCTTGCCATGGATAAGCTTTTTCTATAGGATTAACCAACAAACAACATAAAACGGAGCTTTTTCTATAGGATTAACCATCAAACAATATAAAACAGAGCTGCATCATTAATACTACAACGAAATGTATTCTGCTTGTACTTTATTATTGTAATCAAAATATTTGCCTAGAAAATATGTGTTGAGGAATTTATTTCTTTTTCAGTTATATTTATAAAGTTGACTATATAGAATCTATTGCTACAAGTAGAGAGAAATCTAACATGTACAAATTAACTCTTTTAAAATGCTTGAAAAGATCATGCAATCAGAAATAAGTATCTACATTATATTCTAGCCACGCTCAAGTTTAGGTTCCTAAGTAGTCAAACATTTAATAGCTTTTCACATCTAGTTTCACGTTTTCAGGAGGAAGTTTAGAAAAATGTTTGTGTTATTTTGCATTGGCTATGTATTGTTGAAGCTGATGTAAAACAAGACTGGAACAACTTTTTTACGCCTAAGCATTAATCGTAAAACCCGATAAAGAAACTATCCAAAATCATTTTTAGCTTGAAATGCCTCCATGAATGGCTAAACATTGTGTGTTTCTCAACTTTTATGTAATTAAAATTATAATATAATTTAAATTATTCCAAAAAGATATATGATTCTCATGTATATTTATAATGCTACTCTAGCTATGTAAAAATTTATCGTTTTATACTCCCTCCATTCCTTTTTAACTGCTTTGACAAGCTTCACGTAGTTTTAGGTGATGTTTTCACCCACTTTTATTTAATATTTATATCAAATTAAAATTTAGAATCTAAATTTTAATTTGATATATTTTTCATAAAAAAATATTAATTAAAAGTGGGTGAAAATATCACCTAAAACTACGTGAAGCTTGTCCTAAAAGCAGATAAAAAGGAATGGAGGGAGTATTATATAATTTTAATATTTGACGATTTGTTTCCTTTTAGGATTCGATTTTTTGCCAACTAACTTGTGTAGTCCACAAGGAATTGTTTCCTTTTAGGATACGTGTAACACCCCCTTCCGGAAATGAGACAAGGGGTTACTTAAAAACCTCAAAACTGTAACAGAGCACCAATATTTCAAAATATAACTGATAAGATTGATCTCAATAATCAGAATATATATATAATTCCTCAAATATCATATAATATAATCTCCAAAATAGTCTCCAAATGCCACAACGGCATAAACCACAAATAATCCATATTTTAATATAATTACAAATAATATAACTAATGATAAGTCTGACATACTAATAACATTCACTACATCAAGGTGGGCTAGCTCTCAATCACACGTGTCCCTGATCCCCCTGAGTACCTGCCAGAACAAGAATACGGCATGAGCCAAATGCCCGGTACGGATATAGAGTAACAATAATAATCATGTGAGAAAAAGAAATACGCACATGTGAGCTTTGTGTAATATCACATGATTCACAACAATAAATAAGGCTGAAGCAATGAGGGGTTAGGATATATATAACTAAATGTATATCTGCATACCGAGCTCAATCATACAAATAAACAATACACACATCCTAGGAGTCATCCTAGGGTACCTGATGTGTATAACCGAAACGGAAAGGTGCAACATCATATACAACCATAACCGTTAAATATCAAATCACATAAAATGGACAAAGCTCAATCCTCGGAGCATAATATCATATCACATTAAATTGGGTCGACCCGCAAATATATCAAATCTCATAATAAGCCACACAGGCTATGCCACACAGGCTACTCCACACCCCCACACAGGCTACTCCACACTGCCACAGGAGTGTCGTGTCATTGATGTTGTCCTGACATGACTGTAGTACCCCTGCAGCTGGTTAACTCGGTATAAACATGGGTTTCAAAATAAACATGCTCAAATATTTAAAATAGATTCTCAAATTGAAATAAGCCAAATCGGGCGCTCACAACAATTCACAAACCCGAATCATCATTAAAAGAATAAAACTGAGCATGCCAAATAAACCACAATGCCACACAGGCAATGTAGGATACAAGTGCCACACAGGCACATCATAAAAGAATGCTGCACAAAGATATAATACAAAAGTGCCACACCATAATAAATCAAAAGTGTGCCACAACACAATAATTTCTGAAACAAATTATACAAATGAAATGATCATCAAATAATTCAACAATAAATTCACCCAACTGGGTATAGAGTAACGCTGGAGGAAAGTATAAAATATCCGTACCTGGCAAGCTTTCACCGTCTTACCAAAGGGTTCTCACTAGGCTCCTTTGATCTAATCTAACCACAAATATTAAATCAAGATATAAATAATAATTCTTATATCATCGACCTCTTCCGAAATAAATATAATATTTTACTAATAATTAGTATATCTACACCCACATATAAATCCTCAAGTCGTACTATTTTCCCTAAATTAATTTGCCACTCACTTATAAATACACCAATAATATAATCAAAGTGTCCAATGAATTAATAATGGACACACATGTTGCTGGAAAACAAAGAAAGAAACATATACAATCAAAGATTAAATATTTCAGGTTATTTAGACAACAAATTCAAGGATGGGATAAACTGAGAAGTTGTCGTACACTGAGTAACGATTCCATAATGATAAGAACCACAGAATTGCAATAAAAACTCATTTTGATATGAATTTTACAAATTTAGGTAGCACTGCACGATTATACAAATGGCCAGATTTCAAAGAAAGCAAATTTAGGCACCTTAAACATTCTGATCTTAATTTTGCCATAACTAGAGAATTAAACTAGACTTAAATATCTTTCGGAATTGATAAGACGCATAATTTATGGTCAGTCAATGAAGGAGATACGAATTTTCGAAGTTGGAGAAAATCTGCAGAAACTTGATTAAGGCCCGGAATTATTTCGGGTCATTTTACACAATCAAAACTTGTGAATTTCTCTATGATTGGAACTATCAAAGTACAGAGAATTCAATAAGCTTTCTAAGTTGATAAGGCAAGGCAAATTTGAATACCAACTCGATTTGTTATGAATTTTCGAATTTCAGGTAACACCGGCGAATTATACAAATGATCAGATTCCAAAGATAACAAAATTTGACAATGAAACCTATCGGATCTTTAATTGTCCATAACTAAAGATTCGAAGTTCACTTTAAGAACTTTCAAAATTGTTAAGGCTTATGAATTATGGACAAACATTAAAGGAGATATGAATTTTCTAACAGAAACAAAGCTGCAGAAATTTCGTAAACAGCCAGAATTATTGTAGGCTATTTTAGACCATCAAAACAAGCTATTTTCACAAAGATCAAAACTGAGAAGTTCAAGATATTCTCGGGAGCTTTCTAGATTGATAAAGTAAGGCAGATAACAGTACAAACTCAATTTACTAGGGATTTTAGAAGTTACAAAAGAAAAATTCCGAGTACAAATATACAGGTAATCAAAAGAGCAGAATTTCACATAGTTATGATCTGAATTTGGAAACTATGCCTTAACGAAACTTGTAGCTATCGAAACAAGCTTTCTAAGAAATTAAGAATCAAACCAATCGGACAAGAATTGAATTTACTACGAATTTTCAAAGTAACTTATTACCTCTGAAATGGCAGGAATTCCAGCAATGTTTTCTCCTTACTTCTCCACCGTAGCACTTTCTCCAATTCTATGATTTAAGTATGAACTAGATACTTAGCTTTAGTAAATATATACAAGATTTCGTCAAAGTCTCAAATTAGGTGTGCTTTAGGACTTTATGAGGAAATTAGAGAGCATGCATCTCCTCATTTTTCCACAATAGCCGGTGGTTTTGCATGTGATCTTACCAACAATTCTACCTACTTTTAATATTTTGACTTTTCTCCAAACGCACCTCACACACATATCTCTCAAACTTTTTCCACTACTCTATAATATGTATAAGTGTATATATATATATAATGTGGAAAACAAACACATGTGCTCTCTTTTTGTCAAAATAAATTTGGCAACCTAATCTTTAAAGTTTGACAACTAATTGTCAAAGTTTGACATATGCATAGTTTTCAAACATATAAATTATAAATAAATTTAGGGATACTAATAATACAATCCCAAATATATATTATTCAAAAATCTAAGTTGCCTATTTTTTAGACAAATCCAAATAATAAATTTTAACTCGAATTTATAATTTATAAAAAAAAATATGAGGTATTTTACTAAATGAAAAAGGAAAATAAATTTTTTATTAGCTACTAGTAGTGATAGCAATTAATTACTAATCATGAAGTGAGAAAATAATTTAATAAATATATATATTAGAGAAAAAACATACGGATATTACATATTTACCCCCTTTAAAAAAAATTCCGTCCCCGGAATTCAACAAACTAAACACATCGTAATTCTTTCTTTCTATATAATTTTCTCAAAATTGACATGATTCAAAATCTAACCATCAAATCAAAATATGAACCTAAATCCTCAATAAATTTAAATGTTGTCCACCTCAAAATTTCAAAAGAAATATGGTTTGACAAAATCCTGGGTCAAATAAATAGTCTACCTTTTTTTTTTGTCTATCACTCAAATTCCAAAATGAAAACCACGAATGCAACTCATTATACGAAAAATCTGAATCGCGTATCCAACTTCAACTATACATCAGTATTAAAACTTTATATCCTCAACGGTAACGACCCTGTGAATCTAACCATCACATCTTATATCCAAAAATTATAATGACCTCAAATTTATGTTCACCCAACATAATATCATAAATTATATTATAATCATCAAACTTGTACTAAAACTCCAATTGTACAAGCTTAAACTCAAACACAGCTTCATATAAAGTACAGTTAAATCCCAAAATTTAATTGATGGATTAACCTAATTTCTCAAGTCCTCAATCCTTAACTGTATTTAAAATCTCAACTCAATCAATCCTAAACCTCAAAATCGACTACAACCTCTGAAATACAATTTATGTACCTTGATAACTTTAAAGCAATCTTTCTCTAATGTCAAAATTCTTAAACATCCTCGAATGTCTAAAATACAATTCTATAACTGCATATAATTCTTTCATTTTCTAATAAAATGCCATCGCTTATCATTATATCCTCGAACAACAATCTACTTCCTCAAATACAATACATATTCCAACAAGTGATCATTATCTATAAATCAATCATTATCCAAATCTCAATTTGATAAAATCATTGTTGTGTTCAACAACAATTTCTAAATTTCTAATCCATAGCTTATATTCTCGATCAACTGTATATTCATAAAAATTTCATCAAATCCTTAAATCATATAACACATCCTCAAACCATAACATTGATTCCTAAAATTTCATTAATTCTTCATCCTTATCCTCGAACAACATAATATATCACTAATAAGATTTTCGGATCCTCAAACGAAATTGTATACCCTCAATTATAGCCTAAACAAAAATCATATTTACCTCCAAATACTCTTACCCGAATTAGGAATCAGTTACCATTATCCTCAGGAGTGGGCTGCTCATGCCTTTCCCGGATGGTACCCCTACGCCTACGAGTTAACTTACACGATCTGCGAGCCATCTGAAATTAAACAATGATTAATAACACAAGATCGTATAAATATTAGTGTCGAATACAGTGCACGAACTAACCTAACCAAAACTCAACCCCCGAATGCCTACCCATAACTCACAGGTCAAACCTAGATAGGTTTTCTACAAGAAAGAACCTAAGCTCTGATACCATTTCTGTAACGCCCCAAAGTCCAAGCCCACAGGCCTAATGCATAGTAGGATTGTTCAACAACCCACCAAAGGCCGATCTGAAAAAGCTAGCTGAATTGGTATACATTAGTTGTGAACTTGTTCTTATAACGCCTTCCAAACTTCACCACATTCTCAATATGGGATGTTACATACACCCCACCTAGTTGGGTCGACGTCCTCGTTGTTAGGGTATACTGAACTATTCGTTTGAAGTATATTTTATTTCTGACCATTATTGATTGAGAATCATTTATATATTTGTCTGATATTATATATTGTAAACAATCTAGTGTCAAATGGGGCA
>JAUEJK010267199.1:0-10039 GCA_032274865.1 Eryngium alpinum
GGCACAGATCCGTCTCGAAGAAGACAAGAACCACGAAGCTGACAATTACTACACCCCCAACAGAAAAACAACAACAAGAAGGCCACGTGACTACAAACCCAGACCATACTCTAGGCCTGACAACAGAGGTGTACATGATGTCCATGGACAACATGATTGGAGAAGTGATCCTAACTTACCACCAAGGCTTGAAACTTATGGATTCACCATTGGCCAGTCAGCACTAGTCAGGGAGTTGCACAAATTGGGGGACTTAGTCAAATAGCCAGTGAAGACGACCAAACTAAAGGCGAATCCAAACTCAAAGATGTGGTGTGAGTTCCATACTGACAACGGCCATAAGACGGCAGACTGCGTCGCATTAAGGAGGGAAGTTGAGATTCTTGTCAAGAAGGGATACCTCGTGGAGTTCATGCCAAAGACACTGCGTCAACAGAAGCCACCATCCATGGAGTGCCACTATCACCACCTCCACATGACAAGGTAATTCATTTTATTGCAGGTGGTTCGGGGGTGTGTGGAGCAACATATTCACAGGCCAAACGGATTGCGAGGGAGACCAAAGTCCAAACCCAACGTGCTGACATCATGAGGGAATACTTACCAGCCATACAATTTGATGAGTCTGACAGGGACCATGTGACTGAACCTCAACATGTTAGCTTGGTGATCTCAATGCCTGTCAGCAACTGTCTGGTCAAGAGGATCTTGGTGGACAATGGGAGTGCTGTCAATATAATGATGTTTGACACTTTAAAGCAAATGGGTATAAGAGAAGAGGACATGGTCAGGAAGTCGATGACATTGGTGGGGTTCAGTGGAGAAATGAAGAAGACGATTGGAGAGCTTACACTTCTTACATATGCACAAGGTGTCAACCTACTTCAAAAGTTCTTGGTGGTGGACTGTTTATCGACGTACAACCTTAGACTTGGCAGGCCTTGGATACATGATCTCAAGGCAGTCCTGTCAACATACCATCAAGTAATCAAATTCCCAACACCTTGGGGAGTCCAACAAATACGTGGTGACCAAAACGTGGCCAGGGAGTGTTATAAGACATGTCCAAAACCTACTGTTGACATGATGCTACCAATTACACAGAAGATCGTCTGTACAGATCCGAAAAAGCTGACGGAAGTACAAATTACAATTGGGGACAAGAAGGTATTGATTGGGCAAGACGTGCCTCCACAGGTGGAAACTAACCTTATTGAATTTTTGACAGAAAGAATTGAAACCTTCGCTTGGGAGCACGACGACATGACTAGCATCAGTTAAGATGTTATTACACACAAACTCAACGTAGATCCAAGTTACATTCCCGTCCAACAAAAGCGAAGGAAGTTTGGTCCTGACAGGAACAAAATTATCAACGAGGAGGTTGACGGGTTACTCAAAGCTAGCATGATTAAGGAGATGGACTACCCAGAATGGCTTGCCAACGTGGTGATCGTTCAAAAGAAAAATGGTAAGTGGACAGTTTGTGTTGACTACACAGACTTAAACAAAGCTTGCCCAAATGATCCTTTTCCTTTGCCACATATTGACATGATGGTGGACGTGACGGCTGGACATGAACTTTTAACATTTCTTGACGCCTCAAGTGGCTTTAACCAGATACAAATGCATCCACCAGACGCCGAAAAGATGGCTTTCATGACAGGAAGAGGAATTTATTGCTACTTGGTCATGCCTTTTGGGTTAAAGAATGTTGGCGCCACATTTCAACGTCTTGTCAACAGAATGTTCAAGGATCAAATCGGACGTACTATGGAGGTTTATATTAATGACATGGTGGTGAACTCAAAGAATTCTTCTGCTCATGTCAGGGATCTTGCAGTGACATTTTACATCCTGAAGGCCTACAACGTGAAGCTCAATCCAATAAAATGCAATTTTTGTTGTCTCGACAGGCAAATTTTTGGGACATATGGTGACAAGGAGAGGGATTGAAGCAAGTCCGGACCAAATCAAAGCAATATTTGAACTGACATCACTAAGTTCTGTCAAGGAGCTCCAAAGGCTGACAGGAAGGGTAACTGCCTTAAACAGGTTTATTTCTAGATCTTCTAACAAGTGCAGGTTATTTTATGATGGCTTGAGAAAGAACAAAGGCTTTACATGGACGGATAAGCATGAGAAGGCATTCAACGAACTCAAATCTTACTTGTCACCACCACCTCTACTGTCGAAACCAATCCCAGGTGAAATCTTATATGTTTACTTTTCTGTTACTGAACATGCTATCAGTGGTGTCCTGGTAAGAGAGGACGACGGTTCTCAATTGCCAATTTATTATGTCAGTAAAAGTCTGGTAGACGCAGAAACATGTTATTCATCACTTGAAAAACTTATCTTGGCACTTGTTATCACATCTATTAAACTAAGGCCATATTTTAAATCACATAAGATTTGTGTCAAAACAAACTATCCTTTAAAAATGGTTATGCATAAACC
This sequence comes from Eryngium alpinum, assembly GCA_032274865.1. NCBI lineage: Eukaryota > Viridiplantae > Streptophyta > Magnoliopsida > Apiales > Apiaceae > Eryngium > Eryngium alpinum. The sequence goes on from JAUEJK010267199.1 coordinate 2,461, forward strand.
AGAATTGACGAGCAGAATGGCTAAATGGTCAGTTAGATTGAACATGTATGACATAGTGTATGAACCACGAACAACCATTAAATCACAGTCCTTAGCTGATTTTATGGCTAATTTTAGTCCAAGTCAATTGACAAAAGTAGAAGAAGAGGTTAAAGACCTATTGACAACTACTCAAATTGAACCTTGGTCTTTGTATACTGACGGGGCCTCTAATGTTAATGGCACATCCCTTGGACTTGTCCTAAAATCGCCACAAGGGGACATTATAGCCCAATCTATCTGTTGTGAATTCAGGGCTACGAATAATGAGGCTGAGTACGAAGCCTTAATAATTGGCTTGACAGTTGCTAGAGATCTAAAAATTAAACACTTGCAAGTAAATTGTGATTCTCTCTTAATTGTTAACCATGTCAATGGTTCGTACATTGCTGAAGACGTAAAAATGATGGCTTATCTTAACATTGTGAAAAACTTACAAGTTTGCTTTGAGACTTTTGACATAAAACAGGTTCCAAGGGAACAAAATTCCCAAGTTGACGCCTTGGCTGGCCTAGGGGCAGTCCTACACAATATCGACGTCTAAAAAATCCCAATAATACACATCTTAAAACCAGCCACTGAAAGGAACATCATCCCTGAAGTGGTGTCGACATCTCAAAACGATGATATTGGCAGTACGCCAATTCAACTGATAGGATGGACTAAACAGTTCATCGACTATCTCATTGACGGGATTCAGCCTACTAACAACCTGGAGGCAAGGAGTCTGAGAATAAAAGCCTCCAGGTTCATTGTTATTGACGAGGTTCTGGAGGACATACATTCAGGTGATTGTGGCAACCATTCTGGTGCTAGGAGCTTGGCCAACAAAATACTAAGGACGGGATATTACTAGCCAACACTCAGACAAGACGCAACTGACTACGTTAAAAGGTGTGATGCATGTCAACGACATGCACCAATTTCTCACCAGTCGTCAGAGTATTTGCACCCGTCCATTCCATCTTGGCCATTCATGAGATGGGGCATGGACATCGTGGGAAAAATGCCTCCTGCTCCCGGACAGAAGGTTTTCTTTCTGGCATTGATGGACTACTTCTCTAAATGGATCGAGGCAGAATCGTACCGCAATGTCAGAGATAGAGAAGTCATCTCATTTCTTAAATGCAACATCATCTGCAAGTTTGGTGTCCCCTCAGAAATCGTATGTGACAATGGTTCACAATTCATTTGCAAAAAGAAGGAGGATTTCTGCAAGGAATGGAACATCATATTAATAAAGTCAACATCACGTTATCCACAAGCCAACGGTCAAGCAGAGTCAAGCAATAAAATTGTCATCAACAAGCTTAAGAAAAAGCTTGACGCCTACAAGGGTCTTTGGGCTGAGGAACTGCCATGGGTTCTATGGGCTGGCATGACTACACCAAAGATATCAACATGCCAAACTCCCTTCTCTTTGGTCTATGGCTCTGAAGCTGTATTGCCAATAGAAGTAAAGGTACCGACAGCTCGTTATGGTATACTTACACCTAACAGGAATCAAACAGAAATAGCTTGTGACTTAGACACCATAGATGAGCTACGTGACATGGCTAAAATAAGGATGGCAACGTATCAACAAGGTGTGGCTAGGTGCTTCAACAAACATGTCAGGCTAAAAACTTTTCAAGTTGGCGATCTTGTCCTACGAAAAGTATTCCAAAACACTGCTGACATCAAGACGGGCAAATTCGCTGCAACTTGGGAAGGGCCTTACCTAATTGACAGCATTCTTGGACAAGGGGCGTACAGACCCATGACACTAGAAGGAAAACAAGTCCCCAGAATCTGGAATGCTGTCCACCTAAAGGCATACTACATCTAGTCAGCTATCTTCTTTTATATTTCCTATTCTGCAAATAATACTTCATGTCAGTAACTCTGCATTATAGATGGAGATTATTTACTTATGACATGACTACTTTGTAACTCTTAGTTTATTATCAATAAGACATGACATTCATGTCCATCATCTGACATCAACTTTTTCTTCACTGTCATACTGACAACAACAAATACTTTACATATTTACCGTCATACTGACAACGATAAATACAGCTACTTACACAAGTTATCACAACTTACTTGTCCATGTCAAGGGGCATTACACCTACAACGACGATGTGCGTGCACTAACATTATAAAATACAAATTCTGTCAACACTGACAAGTAGAGCTCTACCAAAATTAACACCACACAAGCATAAGTTTACACTAACAACAAAATTGAACTATGTTCTAAGTGATGACAACAAAAGTCCACTCTACAAGGACACAACTACTCCTAAGCACTAACACTTATGCTCGACAAAAACACAAAATATACTACAAACTACACGCTGGCCAGCAACATAAAACAAATACGCAACAAATACGACATTACAACTACACATATCAATAGAAAACACTTAATGTTTTCCAACGAAGTTCAACATTCTCAACAAATACCAAGTTATCAATGTACTTTTGCCACAAGGGGCAAAACAAAAGTATTATTAGCTCCCCACCATAACGGTGAAACCAACAAGTTCAAAAGACGTTCAACAAAACACAGTCCATAAATCTGACAAGAATTTAAAGACTACTAAGCAAAAGGCCAGTTAAGAAGACGGTTCAAAGATCCTCCAGCTCGTCAGTTTCCCCAGCTCTGGTGGCATTGGCACCATTGTCATCTCCTTCCTCAGCCACATCTTCCTCCACAACTTTACTGGTTTGGGTCACCTCAGGAGGGAGCTTGGAAGGGCTATATCAAGAGCTTCTCCACCATCCTATGTGATTGCACTGCCAGGGTACTCCAAGTTAAAAAATTTAATAGATCGTTCCAGATCCCACTGACGTCATTCACCCTTTTTGAACTCTATCATCATTTCTATCTTGGCCTTTTTTATGTTGCAAATGCCATGTGCCTCCATGTCTGCAACCAGCTTGTCATTAGTTTCTGACACTATCTTAGAGAATTGCTTCATTTGATCTTGGATCTGGTCAGTAAGAGAGCACTGGTCATGATATTTCTTCTCCATATTATTAAGATTCTCCTGAATCCTAGAGTTCCTGTCAATAAGATTGATGTTGTTCTCGCGAAGGTCCTTCATGGTTTCATGAGTAAACATAGATGCTTGAAAAACCTACAAATAAATAACCGACAACATAATTAATGATATACTTAACATGTCAGCTACACTCAACAAATAACTTGACAATACATACATGGAACGCAAAACCAGTAGCGCTCTTCGTTGCCTGCTTGGCATCTTTCTCACTATAAGCAGCATTAGCCTCAGGCAACACGAATTCACCAAGAGCATCCACAAAAGAGGAAGGGCGAGCTTTGATCGAATACCTAGGAGAAGATATGGTCCTATCAATCTTCACAGGCACCTTGGGCAGATCAAGATTAATCTTCACTCTTTTGGATTTGGGGCTGCTAGTAGGAGTAGGACTGGTATGGGACTTGGAGGTATGTGTTCCACTTAACTTCTCATCTTTCCTTACAAACAAATCTTTCGTTGACACACTCAACACCTTGATTTCTGGCGGCTTGTATTCTGCAAAAAATAACATGTCAATATCACACTAACGACATTGCATAAAATAAACAAACTGTCATGACAACAATTACCTAGAAACTTTCTTTTTGAACTGACATCAGTTTGATCCTTCTCTCCAAAGAGAGTAGCAGTAGACTCAGAGACAACGTCAGCTACAACTTCCACAACGGAAGCCCCAACACCTTGCTTAGGATCATTAGATTTATCGGTCCCACTTGCCTGGCCTCTTGTAATGCTCCTAGTTTGGTGAGAATCACTTGGTTCCCTTTTAACCGACTTGCTTAACTTCTTCATGAACTATGTTATGTTAACCCTGCTTGCATTCTTTACATAGCGGCCAAGACAATTGGACTAGATCCTGAACTCAGCATCCAACTCCATAATCTTGTCCACAATGGGCTTCGCCTTCTTATCATTCTAGGCCTCCTCAATTGTCAACTCTACGGCCAACACATACATGATGATAACGAGATAAAAATAAATAACATTGACAAAGCAGTATCTGACAACAACATGAGTACCCAACAACAGTTATGGCAACACGTAACAACGACAATGGTTATGCTAGTAACATGACGACAGTAGCGAGACCACGATATCTCGATAAATTTACAGTCAAATAGCCTACGTTACAACATTACAATCCCAAAATACAAAGTATAATCACAATGTCAACAGTTGAGGGAACAACGAAACATGGACAAAATTCCCAAATATATACAAAACTATTGACAACTACATGGAAGAACAATTATCCAACAATGAGACCTCATGGCGACAACGTCTCAAGGTACAACAATGAAATTGCTGACGCAACTAACATCAACAATTGGGAAACAACAATACATGGATAAGATTTCCCAATACAAACAAAGTTACCAACAAAGGACGACTGTCCAGCAAGATGATAACAATAACTTAACACTACAACAACAAACAGCAACGTGACAATGCTGTTAACAACTCCAATATATTACAAATACAAATCAAGATACATTGACGGGGTTACAAGTAAGAAAAGGTCGACGAACGACGAAATAAAACAACAAAAGAGGAACAAAAGAGATACCTTCCATGTTTCAACTCTCCCTCAAAAAGTTGTCTTCTCGCCAATAGCATACTTCTCGGCATAGATGTAAACCTCCTTCCACCCACGATCGTGCACGGTCTCCAAGTTCAAAATCACGTGTTCACGGCGCTTTCTCAACGCTAACGTGTACCTTCCCTGCGACGCCTTCTTCATGGTGTACGCATAACATAACACACTGACATTGATACCCAGGCCATGTTTGGCCTCAATCGCGTCCAAGCACGACAATGTACTCCACACCGCCGGCAATAGCTGCGCCAGAGAAGCATCCACCGTTGTCGAAAATTCCTCCACCAGCTTGGAGAACAGCCATTTCATCCCGATGTCAAATAGGGCTGAGAAAAAACAAACCTAACTTGGGCGTATCCAATCTGGTCTTTCTTCAGCATCTGGAGTAACGAGATTGGGCGTGGCAACCTCAAAAAGCTTCTTCACCTCTTTGATTTTGTCGATCCCAAACTGACTTCGCTCCCAATATTTGGTTTCAATGGTGTTGGATGGGACCCATTTATTTTTGGCAGCCGTCGCCGCCCTAGAATTCTTGCCATTCTTTTTTGCCATGGAGATTTCAGGTGAAAATAAGAGAAAGAGAGTATGGAGAGATTGCAACGGTAGGAGAAGGTGAAGTGATTGACAGAGAGAGAGAATGGGAGTATTCAAAGCCCTAGTAATTGGGGATTTAGTGAGGAGAGATAAGGGGGAAGGATGGTGTTTGTTACAAATTCAAAATTCAAATTAAAAGTTATCTTGTATGGGGAGACGTGAGCAGATGGATTACATTCAAATCTCATTGGGTAAATACTTATCCAATGAGATTAGGGGCAATTATTGGTAGATAAAATTTACAAGTGTTAATTCAACACTGACGACGTAATTTGAACTGACGACATTATTATATTGACAACACAATTTATTCTGGCACAGGGACGACGTCGTATTAATATACAAGAGTTAACATTGACAGGTAATGGAGCATTGTGATTGGAGGAGAGACCAAGCCTTGTGTTGACCCAGTCAAATAGGGATCTGTTTGGTGCTGAAGTGATTAATACTGACGGGAACAAGTAGACGAGCTAAACATTGACTAAGTTATAACTGCCTCCTTATTTCTCAGACATGTAGCTGAATAACAACCTAAAGGGATTGTGAAACGTGCTAGTGGTGATTTCTTGGCCCTAAATTCATGGGAACGCTCTAGAAAAACGTGGGGAATGCCCCAATAACTATTGTAACCACTATATCCATCATGTACTAGGATCAAACATTATATATAGCTGACAGTCAGTAGAAAAACACACAACAGCAGCTCTACACACACTTTGCATACTTGTAACCTCACACTTGTACTACATTTCAACGATTTTAGTGCTATAGTTGGTTGGGTCATTCCCACCCGCAGTTTTTAACCTCATTCGAGGGGTTTTCCGCGTCACCAATTCTTTGTGTCATTTTTATTTTCGTTCTTATTTATTGTTGTTACTATCTTGTCAGTACATATTCATACACTTATTTTTACAAAATTATTTTTGGATAGGTTTAGTTATTGCCCGTATTTTTTTTATTAAAATAATGACAATGTTAACAAACTATAGTTGACTGTATTATTGAGTTGATCCGTTACAAAGTACTTATTTGATCAGTTAAATTTAAAATATATAACTAGTTATTTCATTCGTCTAAGTGTAAGCAATTATTTTGATATATCGATCCGTTGTAAGTACCTTTTAGATTAGTTAAAGCTAAAATAAAATACTTATTTTGGGCTTTAATATAACTTTGGAAGCTAATCGATCGGTTATAGGTTTTAGGTTGCGATAATTATGGTTAAATTTTCAAGTCCTAACCAAGATTCTGGTCTATCTCGTTTTGGGGGTAGAAATAAATCTCAATAAACTGACCCAACTAGCACACGAACTTGAGGCCAGCAAACTCACTACATGTCCCTCAAAAGTTCATAATTTGTTAAGTGCTAGTTAGTAGTCTCTTTATGCTTATATTCTAAATAAATTCCTTCACCATCTTTTGTTATGGGACGATAGAAACCCCCCAGTTAAATTCTTGGCATCCTCGTCAGGCTGAACTTACCAATATGCCACATTATAGTCCCAGATCGTTCCTCCCTAACCATTATGGGATTACCGGATCACTCAACCATCGTTTTCCCGCCTCCGATAACCCAACCTGATCTACCTGGTATATGCTTTCAAGATTTGGCTCTGATATCATATTAGAAACTAAAGAGATCATATCCTTTAACACAACCCTCACTCCACACGTCACTCGAAAGTCCACCAATGGGTAAGAGTGGACCACAACACATATATAACCACAAAACAATTACAATATATTGAGAATATTAGAGGGACAACATATGTTATATAGTACCACCTATTTCATAAATGCTCGTCCGTTCATGTGGTGACTGGGAATAATAATGACTAATATTAATGTTGACGTTGACTTTGACTTGTACGACCAATTTCAGTATAATTTTTTTTCCAGCGTATAACGACGTCATGAGCTGTTTGATTACCGTCATATGTCACTCCTAGAAAATACATACAAATGTTCATGTTAATATATTTATCTAAATAAATAATCAATGAACGAGATAAACAGTGTTAGGGATAAATGGTGTTGACTGATATATACGACTTTATTATAATCAATTTAGAGTTTTGATACCTTAATTTTTTTTATATACAAAAATCGTGGTTATTTAATTGAAGTATCGGTAATATTGAGATAGCGTGCAGGAACTGCCTGTGCAGCAGGCTGCACTCGCGTGCAACTAAATTTTTTTCTTCTGTGTGTGCACGCTGTGTGACAACCCGGGTCAAATCCCGAGCCCAAACCAAGTTCCGGGTCTATCCCGTACTCGAGGCCACAAACAAAGCTC
>JAUEJK010267305.1:0-16310 GCA_032274865.1 Eryngium alpinum
CCTTAGACTTTAACTGTGATTTCTGCTTCATTTGACTTCTCTACTTGTAGAGCTTCTTCTTTAAGATCAACTTCAAGCTTCTTGTATTGATAAGAACACTTGCAGTTACACCAGAAGCTAACACTTAGATAAATACACATCATCAAACTTTACATCATATTCCTAACAAAAGTAAATTTCAAAACTTACGTATGGAGGATCAGTAGCTGAGGAATTCATTGACGTGTATGTAGTTTATGAAAAATGAGGACTGTATTACCAAGTAAACACTATAAACGAAGTTAATAGGTATTTATAGATGAAACAGATTAGGCGTACATTTAAATGGATAAGTAACAAACGGATTAATAGTAAAAAAATTGTTTCAAATTTTAAAAAGTTGTTGTTATCTACCTATCTTAGTTTTGTATCTTATCTCATGTTAGATATTTTTGTTCAAAATTCAAATTTTAAACATATTAAAAATAGATATGTTATAATTTTTGGCAGATTTTTATAAAATTTCTCAATTCAAGCAGTTTAATACAAATAATAAGTATAATTATTTTAAATTTTAGTATACTTAATATTTACGAAAACATAATTTCGTATATTAAAGCAGTTAAATATGTATATGTATGTATTTATTATTTTGTTAAAATGCTGACAGTTTTGTTTTGGAAAATTTAAAGTAATTTATTAAAGAGAGAGCAAGGATGTAATATATATGTTGACTTTGTTATGTATAAAAGCATATTTACCAGATTTGATGCTGTTGTACCACGTACATTCCCTATATTGTTGTAAATACTTATTATATCTACTACTATTTTCTAGTAAACAATGTTAATTACGTTTAATAAATTAAATTGTTTATTGTATATAATCTTAGTGGGTACTGTGTTGGAAACTGTGAGTGATGTCAACGAATAAGTGTATGCAAATATGAAACATAGTTGTACTTTGTATTTTACTAAAGCCAAATCTTAAATAGATATTTACTTTATTAATTTAATAGAAAAAACCGGTTACAAATTGTTTACCTAATCGTTTAATTTATAATATGCCTAACTAAACAAATTTAAATCAACTCTTATTTCGAGAATTTATTTTAAAAAGTAAATATATTGTATATCTTTTTTACAGTTTCAAGAAATGAGGAGGACTCTTTTTACACTTTTACCAAAACATATTGGAAGTAAAACGTTTCACTTTGTCCAGCTATTACAGATCAATGTTTAAGTATTAAATCGAGGAAAAAGGTTTGAAGTTTGATTCGTACTTATTTTTTTTTATTCAACGCATATTACAATCTCAAGTTTTGGTTTTGTCGTTTTAGGAAATTTTTGTTTATGCATGTGAAATCTTCTTTACATAAATTCATGTATTTGTGTGTCTGATAGTGCGCAATAAAGAAGTGTATGTTTAGAACTTTAATATTACTTTGATTACTATATGTATAACCATCAATCGACTTTATTGTTCGAAATTGTAAAATACGGTCCCTGATTTCAGGACTATTGTATATATGTTTTTTAAATTTTAAAATTGAAGTTTTTCACTTGTTTGATGACGATGTATCATGTGTATTAAGTGTTAATTACTGGTTGAAAAACTATTTCAAATGCATTATATCTCCTTATACTGAGATTTGGTTGTGACTAGTATGGAGTTAGTCCTTTTTAATCTGCAGAAATTAGTATAAAATATCTTAAAACCATGTTTGTAAATTGTATTTCTGATGAATGACATAAGAAACGATTAAGTATAGAACTGTGTTTCATAGTAATTGTATATTACTGTAAACATGGACATGTTATCACAAATAGATTGTCTACAATGATTGTAAGTGAATATGCATGATGTTATATTACCTTTTGATTGTTGTAAAGAAATAAATTTATTTAAAAAATTTATAAACTATATGAATTACAGACTTGAACAGAGACAAATCGTGACACAAATGGCTAAATCGGGTAACTTTGATAATGTTATATTCCATTATTATATTCATATGTTTAACTTTGTTAAGGTAAGTAATTATCTGGTATTTGCAACTTTTTTGAAACAGAGTTAGACTTGGTCGACAAATTTCTTACCTATTACAACATAAAGGAACAGTATGGTGTGATTGTAAGTTTGTTAACTTCGTGTTATATATTTGAGATAATTGTTTATGCATTTCTACTTTCAGTATATACAGTTGTCTAATATTAAGATTTCTTATTACAAACTTTTTATTTGTTTTAGAGAGTTCCTGCACTTTTCAACTTATGATTTGGACGTAGGTTGAACTCTAAAGAAATTAAGCTCATATGCGTTGAAGGAATCAAATGGAATGGCACTTATATAAGAAATGATGGTGTAATAATTGGCTTGAATGAATGTTTCATAAAGCATCGTATTAGCATGTTCTGTTTATTTGAGGTCAAATTTTACACATATAACATTTTTAGTGTGAAGATATTTTTACCTACTGCAATAGAGTCGACATTAAGTTATTATCATACTGAAGTTTGTAATGCAAGAGATGGACAACAAGTTAAAAAATATCCGCAGATATCAGACAGTGATGAAATATTTGAGGATGAAAATGCCAGGAACTTGCTTCTTCTCAATGGACGGGCTGAAATTGCTAGATACGGAATTGAAATACAGAATATGCACATTCGGGATAGCTTTGACATATTGGTAATTAATTATTTGATTTAATACATCATTATCTTGATGTATAATTTGTTATTTTGTAAAAAAATAATTATACTTTATTTATACTCTATGCAGACTCTCAGTCCAGATTACATGGAGCTGTACAGAAATTGGATTGATGGTGAAGTGATCAAGCTGAAAATGTCTGGATTTCAGTGGGATATAAAAGTTTGAATAGGGCAAGATGGGAAGTTCTGTTCTTTTGTAAGTGGCTGGCAACAATTTGTAAGAGATACTCATTTACGTGTGGATGATCGACTGCTTTTGTACAATGGAAGATTAAGAAATGAAGCAAACTTTGCTATTATTCGCATGCGAATGCTACCTTTTACTTGTTTTACTGAAGGTAATGACTATCTCCATAAGATACATAAATTATGGTTTTGACTGATTGAGTATGGCTGATAATTTTTCAACTGGTATGATCAATTTACCTAATCATTGGCATGAATACTATTGCAAGGCCTCGTTAAAAGGTCTACATTCATAAATTAGATGTTCACATTAGTAGTACACATATTAGATCTTTGTATTTTATCGTAAGAAGATGAATTAGGATACCTATAATCTTGCAACTGCAACATTGTGATTCCATGAGTGATGGTTGTCACAGGTCAGTCAGAGTGGAGTGCATCCTTCTTTCAATTTGTTACACAAAAATCAAAATTAAGTGACCATTTGGTAAGAAAATTGCAAAATTAGGAGAAAAAACTCTTATATTTTATAAAAAAAATTAAGAATTGTATATATAAAAAATTTCAAAATTAACGCGGAATCACTTAGTATTACATTTTCTTACTTTACAGACAATTCTGAAGCTGTTTGCGCAGAAATGTGCAAATCTTCTTCAGAAAACAAATTTCTTGCAGCGTGATAATCAAAGGTGCAGCTTCTTAAACATTTGGAACAGATGACAAGATCTGTTTGTGGGAAGATTGTTCAATATAACTGATTTGAAAATAAATGACACAATAATTTTGGATATTAAGTCCACTGGATTTGTTGATGTTAGTATATATCAAGCAGATGGAATGCATGTTTGTCATCTAATTTATCGAGATACTGTGGAGTTTGCTGACATAAATCATTGATTTGTAAATTCGGAATGGTCGGAACTTGCAGAATCAGGTACGATTATATATTTCTCAATAATTCACAAAGTTTGCACATATGTACTAATATCTATCATCTTATAAAATAAAGTGCAACATATATGGTAATATTTGAATTTAATTTTATGAAAAGTGAGATATGCTGTAAGTTTTATTACACATAGTATTAGTGACTAAGTTTAGTTAAATTTATGCTACAGTTTTGTCTTCATCTTTTAATTTTCACATATATATTAAATTAAGTTTGATTTTTTATTGAAGTTTAAACTTTTTATATTAGTTAGTAATATAGGGTTTCTTAGTGTATTCTGTAATAGGATCAGACTTTTAACATGTGATTACATATCTGTACCAATGCATCGACACAACAATTACATAAATTAAAATTTTATTAATTTTGTCTACTTAAATCGTGATTAAATGACTGTAATATTTTATATTATTATTATAGACACAGACTCAGATATTGACAGTGATAGCGAAAATATGATAAGTGATAGTTCTTATCCTGGTGACGCTGAGCTAGATAATAGCATAATTGTGGATAAATAGTGCTGTTAACGGTGTTATTCCACATCATGTTAACAATCAAATAGAAAACGTCTTGCCTGAAATGGATGAAATGGATCATGATCATATGGAAATAGATGAAAATATTCATGATGAACATGAAGACGGTCAACAGAATGACAATAATGCATTAGCTGTTGATAATGGTCCTCATTTTGTGAAACGGATTCGAGAGTCACACATTGACAAACACTGTTATGGACTGGTAAGTGAATTATTTCAATATAAATATATGTTTATGTACAGTACAACGATGTGTTTGATTATACAGACATTGATGTATGTCATACTTGTTAACAGCACATACCGCCTCAGATACAAAAATGTGTTGGAGAGTGTGGGTAAATCATGATCCAGTGGTACTGCATGTTGATAATAATCACTGGACAATTGAGATAGTATTAAACCGTGGCTACCCTCGGCTTTCTACAAACTGGAATGCATTTGTGAGAGAGAATCATATTAGGATCAATGATGTGTTAACTTTCACGATGCTGGATACAGAAGAGCCAGAGTTCGAAGTTAATATCGAACATGCCGATTAGATGTTTCATAACATGATCCTACTATTACATATCTCTTTAATGTTTGCTGCTATTATGGAAATAGTTTAACTTTTGAACAGAATATTATAGGTTTTCTGAACCTTTTTAGTGATTGAATATTTTAAAGAAGTAGCTGCTACGTTTGCCGGACTTCCTACTTTTGTGCCTTTAGGATATTATGTTTCTTTGTACTGGATATTGGTTATCAATGTGAATGATGGTAATGAAAAATATTTATGTTATATAGTGTTTGTCAGGCATAAGATTTCGGTCTGTTTAACAGTGAATTTAAATTTGATTGTGGCTGGTTATTTTTTTCAACTTTTTCTCTTTATGTTGATAAATAAGAATTGTATGAATGATGTTTTCCAAATTGATACAACAAATATTTAGTTTAATTTACTATTGTTTATGATATATTATAGAAATATGATGTAGTAAAAAGATTATATTCTAAACAGATAAATTACTTTAACACATAAACTGAAAAATTGAATTAAAACCAAATATTTCAATATACTTTCCAATGTAAACTGTCTTTGCCATAATTTGGCATATTGTTATATATTTGCAAGGTTGAAATCAAAATGAAGAAGCCTGAAATTCATAGTGGTGCCAAAACATTAAAAACATAACTGCTGCAAGAACATGCCAATGACTGCATCACTTCGACTGCATAAAACATTTCAACCATAAATTAATTTGGTACAAAAATAATTTATATATATTTTTAAGTAATTTAGATTGATAATATAAAATAGATATACTTCTATTTTAAGTTTCTTGTTTGCAGAATTAGCAGATCCGGGAGTTGAACATCAGGACTACCAATGGTAACCTGAAATAGAGAAAGTGTAAATGTTGCTTATTTGACAAATTTTGTACACAATTGAAATATCTGGATATCTTACTTCATTTTCAACAGATGGAAAATTAGATATGGAAGAAGATGTCGCATAAGCATCTTCATTTTGTGGAGCATACAAATCAGATGCCATGAAAATTAATGTCTTCCCTTTTGGATTATCTGGATATATTTCCATTACAAACTGAAATTCCTTATTGCATAATGCCTTAATACTATCCGGTATGGACATGGGAGAAGAAGAAGTCTGTATATGAATTTGTTTTATTTAATATCTCAAACATTCAGCACAAAATAACCATAAAGAAAGATATAATTGAATATTATGTTAATTATTATTTAAGATTTATGTAAAATACATAATATATTAAGACATAAAATGATATCTCCTTTAGAAAATTGGCCTTTCTGGTTGCAGCAACTGTTTTTTATGCATTATTTTCAACAATCTTTTTGCCTACTCGATCACCAATAATTAAAGTACAACCATCTGTTTCATCTTCCGCAAGAACTGGAATTTTGTACCTGTTTTATATACATATATCATGAAAATGAATATATAATTAATTGAGATTGTAAATATATATATATATATATATTAAAAAAAGTGTTATATTAATAAATTATATTTTTTCTGGAACTGGCATCCCACGAACACACTTGGTGCATTCCCATTTTTCCTCATTTTTTATTGCTTCGTCAAAGCAAATATTGCATGCATTATACCACCAGTGAATGTCTTATTCAATTTCAACAATCTTAACACGACATACTATAGTTTTTTGTATCAATAATAAGTATAACAACATGTTATATTACTCAGTAACAATATAATTTAAAATTTATTATATATTATAGTAATTAAATATGTAATAAATAATATTAGGGTAAATAGGCTATTTCATCACTGAACTGTGGGTCAATTCTCATTTGGGTCATCAGCCCAAAAAAGCTTCCAAACGCATAACTAAACCACTTATTTCATACAATTATATAACATAACTTAAAAAAACTTGCACGGACGTTAAAAAATTCAAAAATTTAACACCGTGAAGTCACGTGCCGTTAATAGCTGCAATGTAAGCATACACATAAGCTACACATAAGCTCCACGTAGGAGTCACCCATTTCTAATCCGGACATAAAAACTAAACTAATTAAAACAAAACTAAGTGTGTGCATCTCCAATTACCAAATAGAATCGAAGAGCACTGAGTTGTTGATCCGAAAGCTTCCGTTTCAAAGGTTGGTGATAGAGATTGCTCAGGACTTCAAGACTGATCTCCGTTTACAGAGCTCCGCTGTCGCGACGCTGCGGAGGCATATTTGGTGGGACTGTTTGAGGATACTATTACAGGAGGCTGCGGATCCAACCATTACACATCTTATTCCGTTTCAAAGTTTTAGTAGATGTAGTCTCTCTAGGGTTTCTTGATTTCTGTTTATGGATCTTATCTAAAGATCTGTTTCTATTGTACTTTTGGCAATCTAGATGCAAATTGTTGGAAATTATAATGAAATGTAGTTTGAAAAATACTGTGCTTTATCTGTTTGTGAAAAGTCCAGAGTGATTTGATTTTATCATTTTCAAGTTTTGTGGTTATTTTGGTATGCAATTATTAGATCCAAACGTGTATTCCAACACAATCAAATGATACTTATTATGAGCTTGGGTCCCGACGGATGGCGGCGCGACCGAGAGGTCTAACGCGAAAGACATTCTTGTAGAGCTCAAAAAGGCTTGGAGCCATGGCGAGATCGGAAATCTTGGACATGAGGACAATCGTATTGAAGAAGTTGTTGTGGTGACGGACATTGTTATAGTTTTATTTGTAGTAGTTGATTGATTTAAGAAACAATATGAAACAATATCAATGGCGAAGAGAGATCTGTATATGTACATACATGTAACATGTGTGTATGTGTGTGTGTTTCTCTCTCTCTCTCTCTGACTAAACATAAAAACGGGTCAAATACGGGTAGGGGAGAAATGGATACCCGCTGACATGTATATCCACCTCAACAACACACCTCCACATATATCAGTACACGTAAGTACTCTGTTAAGTTTTTGAATTTTTTAACGGCAATTACCAATTTGTAAGAAATAAATGGTTTAGTTATGCGTTTGGAAGCTTTTTTGGGCTGATGACCCAAATGAGAATTGACCCCCAGTTCAGTGATGAAATAGCCTATTTACCCAATAATATTATTTGTTACCTGTGAAAAGGTGGAGGGAGGTGTTTCCAAAAGCTCCTTAACACTTAAATACAGCACAACATCAGCATCTTGTGACTGAGTATTCTGTGAAACAATAGCACACTCATTCCTTATATAACCTTCTTCTTCAAGTCTAAGAACATGTTAAGCTTAATAAATTAATATAATATTAACACTTAAATAAAAGGAAATAAAATAAAATATATATTGTATAAAATTAAGAATATCAATACCTTTGCCTCATTGCAACAACATCATCACTTTGTAAATTCACATGCACTTTTGTGGCTCCAACAATGTAATTTTATTTTATTTTATTTGATAAAAAATTGACAAAAAAAGTATATTAATAAATAAAAATATTGCATTATTTTCCTAAAAAATATAATATATTTTATATTTGAAATAGGACCAATAATTTTAAATTTACTAATGTATTTCTTCAGTTTGGTGCTGCTGATAATAACAATAGTAGGATGTTCCAGATTGTCAACTTCGTACGGCTCAGCCATAGAGATTGCAGCCTCACGCCAAAGAGTAACTCTATAACTTGCTCTGTAAAAATAAAAATTAAAAAAAATATAATTAAAATTTTAGATTAATATGGTTATAAATTTATAAAATTCACAAAATTTATTTACGAAATTTATTTACATAATTAAAATTTTAATTTTTATAAAATAAATACCTTCCATCTCCGATCCTAAATCTTGAAACTGCTGCACGCCCACCATCAAAATTGATAACTTTCATATTTTGGTAATCTTCAACCATTCCAATTATATCTGAATACAGTATATATTTACTATAATATTAGAGAAATAAAATTCTGATTTATAATAATAAGTATTTGCAAGATATATATTAACTGTTAGAAACATATAATAGTAAATTATTATATATTATATAGTATTAATTGTTTATAATATTACTTGGTGTAAATTCATGTTTTGCGTTGTCTGTTGCAATGTTAATCAGATCACCAAGCTCAACAAATTCAAATTTGTGGTGCGGTATGAAAAGATCTTGAGGAATAAGAGGCTCCACAAAAGTTGAATTAGAAAAGCTAATGGTATATTTTGATGAAACAAGTTTCATAATTCCATAAGCAAGTTTTGTATAGAAATTTGTAATAATATAACAATTTCCCTCAATAAGTGGTTCTGTCAGAAGATTCCATAATTTGTGAAATACAAAAGCATGTAGATGAAAATTTTGTACAAAGAAATTAAGAATTTTAGAACAAACTGATTTGATAATATATTGAGATATGAATGAATTTGTGTGAAACATAAACATATGTATAAAGAATTGTAAAGTTTAAAAAAAGAATAAATACTCAGAAAACCTCATGAACATGTTAGTTTAAAAGCCTAAACACGTAATGAATATAAATCGTAGTGCATTATACTTACATTATCATCAATGAAAATCATGTTGTAACCGTTGAATACTTCATAATCATTTTCATCTTCATCCTTCTTCATAGATATCGATTGTCATAACCGAGTTATCCTTACTTTGATGCGCCAATTGGTCCTAGATTTATCAATATTGTAAAGTTGATCAAACATTGTGTTTACTTCAACTTCACTGCCTATATTAAGTATAACTATGTTTTTATGTTGATAAGCATTAGGTTTAGAAATATATATACTAAAGGACATGTACGTGGTTCGTATTATTAACTGCAAATTTAGTGGATAGGTGGTAAACATGAAAATAGGTGATTTTGAAATCACAAATTGTTAGTGTGTAATCTTTTTCAGTTATTCATTAATATCTTTATATCTTTATTTCATATATAAAACTGTTTTCAAGGCCTTTGATGACACCAAAATTAATTTAAATTCTTCAGGTTCTTGCGGATGATATCGGTCCCTCGCCATTCGAAATCCTTGCACTAACTTATTATCCTTATCCAATATATTCAATAGTTGTTGCACTAATTCAGGGTCTAACTGCTCACCAGCAGGCAATGCATGAAGCTTGTTTTGTACCACATTCTCAGTATCATATATGTACAATTGACAAAACTTTGGAGATTCACCATGACCTGGAAACAGACTTCCAATCCTGTGACGATTCTGGCCATTTAGCTTGAATATATAAGGAGCACCACCATTGTTAATAGAATGATCAATTTTCCCTCCAACAGAAGTAAAAGAGAACATGATATTGTAACTCCTAATGTTTTCTTTGTAATGCTTTGCTTTTTCATCGTCTGTCAACAATGATTTCAAAAGAGGAGGTGACTGCTTTTCCTTTGGTAACTAAACCTGATCATTCCGACAGCATAAAGAAAACGTTGCCTTATGTGTTGGTGTAGATTTGCTATTACGCTTTCCATTCCACATTTTTGCGTGGCATTTTTCACATTCTTCGGTTGGCACACCAAGATTCGTGTAGCCTTCCCAAGTATCTGATAAATAATGTAAAATTGCGTCAAATCTGTACAGCATGGCATCTCAGAGAACTTAAATGTTAAATACTAATTTGAGCTTTATACCTTTATCATTTCCATCAACATAATCTTCTTCATCTTCGGACAAATATTCACATGTATGAACTACACAATGAATAAATTTGTAATCAGAATTTCTGTAAATTGGCATTTAATATGTTATCAGCATGAAGTAATGTACAAAGTTTGTTCGACCTGTACAAATTTGAATAACATAAGTAAAAATAATACCCATGTCTTCATCAGATTCTTCATCTGTTTCTTCCAAAGCTTCGTTATCAAAATCGTTTGTATCATCGTTGATCTCAGGATGTATATTCTTATGAATATCAGCATCATATTCAAAAGATCGTAGAAGTTTATTAGGAATGAATGTTTCCGCTGTATCATGGTCTGATAAGAAACCAACAAAATAGATGTGTCATATTATTTTTGATAAATATATTTATGTTAATAAGATGAAATGACGTACCATTTCCCTCTGATGCTCCTGACTGCGTATACCAAGCTATAAAATATAACGAAACATATGAGTAGAAAAAATTTTATAGCAACATAATAATGTTGTATATAATTTTAAGAAATCATGCAAATAGGAAGACACTAATAAAAATAATAAAGTTCGTACGTAAGCTTACATGGTAAAGGAATTCCTAATGATTTAGGATCAGGAACTGAAATCGCAATACCTTCTGTTGATGCGGTAAGGTGACTGGTATTAAAGGAGTGCAAACATTTTCTTTTCAAGTCACAACTTTTTTCTGCAGAATTAAGGGGACGACATGAATAGTCCGCCTGCATATTACTTGCGGAATACATCCTACGAATATCAGAAGTTTTTTCCATATTTTTTTTGTGTCAGATGAGTAGCTTCTGAATGCAACGACGATACATGTGTTGCTATGAAAAATATAGACACATACAATTCAAATATTAGACAACTTCATATGAAAATTTAATCTAATGCACCAGTTTCAGTACATATGGAATAAATACCTTTTTCCTTTCCTATTAATACATTTTGATAGCTGTCCGCATATGATATTGTATTTCGCGGTTGAAGACCTTTATAAGAAAAAAAAAGAATTTTTTTATTATAGGAATTGTTCAACACCAAGTGCAATACATAAATGCATTGGAATATATCGTTGTTGAATGCAAAGACTTACCAAATCTATTTTTGCATAATAGATTCTGTTTTGAAACAGATATAGAGTGGCTACCATGTTTGGTTGAAAGTTCACTTTGCCTTGAAATGAATCCTATATATACGTAGATAAAATGCACATTATAAACTTCAAATACGCAAGAACTGTATACGATAACAATATGTTATAAGATTTTTAATCTCACTTTCAATTAAGCACTTACCTGTTATTAAACATTATTAAAAACAGAGCATAAATGTCGGCAACATCCTTTTCTTAATATGTAAACATCAAAATTAAAATACTGTATCAGAAAAAAATATTGCTAATTATGTACCAGATTTGTGATGTTCAGGCAAGGTAGACACTGCATCCGCTGTGACCGTGCAAATTTGAGATCATGTTTGCCATTAATAGAATTACATGTGTAATTATGCTAAAATTTTAGAGGTAGAGGTGTTCCAATATTACCTATGTTTTGTCTGCGACAGTGATGCACAGCTGACTCATCATATGTTATATTCGAAACGTCAATGAGAGGCTTCCTAACCACATGATCATGCCAAACATTAGGCTTAGATGCAGGGTTCAACGATGCATAATGTGTAGCTGCATAAAGTAATAACATGAATTAAAAATTAAAGTAAAATGGTAAATATAAAAAAATAATTCTATTAGAAGAGATGAATATGAATGTATCACCTGATATTGAAATATTGTCTCCAATATTTTGCTTAGAAATTGGTAAGGTTTTCAGACTTTTGTAACCTGAGTTCTGGTTATTTGAATCAGATGTATATATAGGTACATCAAAAAGGACTGTACTTTTACCAATAACAGCAATATTATCAATATTTTTACGATGACTTTCAACAGACTTATGAGAAATTTGATAATTTGAAGAGGATGATTTCTGCAGCTTGGAATCACATCTATAAATAGGTACATCTATCAGATTTGAACTACTACTAAGACTAGTAAGACCACCATCTGATGTACATATGTTGTTAACATTTCCAATACAGTCATTGAGTTTAATTGTACCAGAGGAATAATGATATCTCAATTAACATAAAAGAAACATTAACACAGAGATGATAAGGTATAATAAGTAATAGAACTCCACATTTGGTATGTATGAAGAAAAAATATAATTGAAAATACGAAGTGTGAAGAACATAACCTTGTAAGTTTTGGTCCTTTGATTTAGAAGTTTCCCGAGAGAGTGGATTAAAGGTACATATAGGTATATCAAAAAGATTGGAGACACCAACTTGCTGACTTTTTTCAACTAATTCATCCTCGAATTTATGTATACATTGTCTTTTAGATCGCACTCGACTTAAAGACTTTGGTGCAATGTCTGCAAATTCAGAAACATGAGCAAATTAAGCAAATACTATTTGTAATAATTCATGTACATCATACATATACAACTTAAGCAAAACTAACCTGTACATCATACATATACAACTTAAGCAAAACTAACCTGGATCGATATTCTCTTTTTCAAAATTCATCAATCTAATAGTAATACATAACCTATTGTAAAACCTGATTATGAGCAACATACACAATTGAAGATATAATTAAAATTGAATAAGGACTTGCAAACAAAACATATTATATATGTGTTTCTATGATAATAGGTAGTTATCGATAGAGAATGAATTAGAAGTACTTCAATTTTCAGAGAGCGGGCAGAGAGCGGAAAGGTTTATTTGAAAAACATATACGGAGAATCAGTTACACAGACATGGGTATTCAGTTTACACAATCGGGTAATTCAATTTTGGGTAGAGATTATAAAAAAGCCAGAAAAGCCCTCAATCAATTTCCAATTGAGTAGAAATAAATCGTAATTGAAATCCAATTGAAAAAATTAAGGGGTGGCTGACGTAATTTGGCATAAGTTACTAAAGTGATGCTTTAATGGGATATTGATTCGTATACTTTTTAAATAAGGATAACTGGAATGATGCATGATTTTGCACACAAACTCCCTAGAAAGCACCTTTAAATTAAGGTGAATTGTTAACTAATTTTAGATATAACTAAGTACCCGTAAATTGAATGATAAATTTTAAATTACAATATAATGATGAATTTTAAATTACAAAAAATGCATATAATAATTTATGTAAGACAGTCTTTTTTTTTAGAAAAACGATAAACGTTTTCATTGATAGAAATATTGAATTACAATTAGAGATCGTGGGGGTTTCTTTCATCTACAAAAACTTATCATCCAACCGAAAGGTATCCTTAACCAATCGATGGATCGTAACCTGAGCTACGATTACCGTAAAAAGAGATTCCTCCGGAAGTTTAGATAATAAAACTCTTATATCAGAAAAGATAACACCTGTAAGAATCAATACATCAGAGATCCTATACTAAATTCTTCAATCAATCTTCTTGCTTCAATTCCTCTTCTATCTCCAAATGCTTATCCATCCAAATAAATCTGAAATTACAACAAAACAAAACATACAAAATAAATAAATAGGTGCAACCTACAAGATATATAAATCTAAATATATAAGTACATCAAAAAACTGATATGACAAGCTCCTAACCAAAGAGAGTCCCTTTGGTTAGACGCCTAGATAAAACCATATAATTCATAAAAAATCCCAACAAACTTCACATAAAACTATGTTTTCGTTATATATTTCCATAAGCCTTCAAATGGCCCCCCAATTTTTTTTGACACAAAACCATGTCTCACATGGAACAAATCATGAGGATAAAACATTCACAGTAATGTCGGATACCTCCAAAATCCTTAAACTCTAATAAGGGGTCATCATAATTATTAAGAATCTAGGGCGCCCACATAAACAATTGAGAGATATGAAGGTCTGATAATTATAAATCGAGAAAAATAAATTCTAACCCTAAAAATCTTAAAATTTTTATGGCAAAAAATCGATTGAGAAAAAATGAATATAAACTTAATCAGATAATATGATGATGAAATTGAATAGATCTCTCTATTCACTATGAATATGAGAGATCTATCACTGATGAAACGGGGTTGAAAATTTTTATGAGAATTTTATTGAATTGAGATGAAAACTGAAGAGTTAGAAAGACACGAAGATAACACTGAAGATAACACTGAAGATAACACTGATACAGATCCATTCGAACGGAGATGATTAAAAGATTTTAGGATTCGGAATCGGATGGAAACGAAAGGGAAGAGTAAGGGTTTTAACTTTTAAAAGATATCATGCTTATATTTTATTTTATAAAAAAATAGACCCTAAATTTGTATAAGTCAAAATTTTAAATAAAATTCATTATCTAATCACAGTCACACACATGATTACACATGATTAACTAACACACTTGATTAACTTAGATGAGTTATCACCATAGTTGTTACGGCGCTAAGTCGAACCAAGTCGCCAATGTACTGTCACGACGACATGTTGATAAGTCGTCTGACGAGTCATAATAAGTGGATAAGTCGATTCTAATGTATAATACACCTATTTATATTAGATTTAACCTAAAATGTCTCATGTGCATATTAGTCCAGATTTATATTATAAAAGAACTAATAATATAAGTTCAACATAAACAAATAGCTACAAAATAGATAGAGATACTAAAATTAAAATAGTAAAATACCAAATATTATTGATAATAGCATATAATAGCATAGAAAATTAGAAAATGAAGGATAAACCATATATATATATATATATATATATATATATATATATATTTAAAAATATATATATATATATATAGCTACAAAATATATAGTTCATAATATATATAGCTACAAAATATATATATATAGTTCATATATATATATATATATATATATAATTTATAATATTATTATATTTATTTTAGATCGGGTAAATCTGTTGCGGGTGATGACTCGTACTATGGATCGGATAAGTCGAGTCGAGGGACACTCGTACTATGGATCGGATAAGTCGAGTCAAGGGACGCCTATTTCAGTAATATCGACAGGATGACAAGTCGAAAGTAATATCGACAAGATGACAATCATAAAATGCTCTTACTGTTGGAGAATACCCTGCAATAAGATGACAAGTCGAGACTTGTCGTCGACGACTTAATAACAATGGTTATCACTCTCTTAAAACAATCCGAAGGGCCTAGTCTTTATTAAATGAGAAACTGACTATTAATATTGATGGACTAAATATAATTTTAAATACATTAAATTTTTATATTTAATCATTTAAATTCTTAATAATTTTTATTTTAGAAATTCTAACGCACACAAATTCTTGCATGTCCATTTCCTCTATTACAAAATTTAAATTAAAAAATTAATACTCTTAACATTTAAAACAAAGTTCATCCAAGTTCAAAAAATATTTACCCTGTTTAAGGATGTGCATCACAGCAAAACAAAATATACAACAGTAAAATTCATCGATGAGCAATATATATGAATTCCTAGCAATTTAAGATATCGACTCAAATATCAAAATTCCTAAATGCGTTATTGGATCTTTCAATAAAAAAAATTATATTGAGCAAAAATTTGCCATCTCAATAACAAAATAGCAAAGTAGAAATCTAAAAAGGATTGGCCGAAAAAAGATGCATATGCAATATAATACAAAAAACATCCATATCAGATGCATGAGAACAATCTTTGTGATATATATAATATAAGGTAATTAAAAGAGTAGTAACGTA
>JAUEJK010267306.1:0-10039 GCA_032274865.1 Eryngium alpinum
AAAAAAAACCTGATTTAAAACGACCGCATTAAAAATCAGACGGCTGTGGTTGAAATTGGTGACGTCGCATCCGATATAACTTTCACCGGATTAGGTAAATATTTGTTAAAATTTCTACCGGATTTGTTTAGAACGAAATTATACCAAATTAACCCTCTAATTAAAATATAATAATTGTGTTGACCGTTGACCATTCCGATATCAATTCTACCGGATGCGTTCAGAGGAACTTAAACCTAAATCCCAATTACATACTTCAGCGCTGCGAAATAATTTTCCAATTTCTTGCACAGTGATTTCCGAGATATAGTTTGTAGCCACCAATCATGGTTTCGCCCAAAAAGATTTCGCGTAGAAGGGTAGGTGCATCAACCTCAATCGCTTCAATTTCTCCAATCGCTCGTGGAACACGTGGCGAAGGTGCATCATATGCTCCAAAAAATTGGCCTAACCCCGGCGATACATGGAAGTGGGTCGTTGGTACTAGATCGACGAGTTTGGGGTATTATAGTGACCGTTATTTGATTGCTCCTAAAGGCTACAGATTCGACCTCGGAAAAAGTTTCGTCGAGAAGCAAGGCGACCATTTGGGAATTCGTGAGGACCAAGTTTTTGGGAACTGATGTTGAAGCTTTCTGGAATTAATTTCAATGGGAGATACCTGCATCGAAACGGAAATCTGAGAAAAAAGAACCTGGTAAGACATGTGATTCACTATTTTTTGAGCTATGTATAGAAATAGGTGTTGAAGTCTCATATGTAGATCATGCAAAATATAATATGTTTTGGTTACTTATTTACAAATGCAGTAATAGCACAGTAAGCTTTAGAGGATGATGTAATTTGATGAAAACTATTTGATTTCTTGGGTGACCTGTGATAGTGATAGAGCGTGAGATTGTTGGTTTTGATTTATGAGAATATAGAGATAGTATACATGTGCCTTTGCGATTGTATGATCAAATATATGCAATATATATTTATCTGTGACTTTTCAACAATTGCATACTTCAATATAAATTTGAATTTGTTTGTTATTCAAACTTCAAATTTATGGTTATATTTATAGATTTAGTAAGAGTTCATTAATTTATAAGAGCAGTTCCACAAAGTTTCAACCTTTTATTACATTGCACCCTTATTTTTGTTAAAGACGTAAATGCAGTAATAGTACATCATAGTTTTATTTAGGAAACAAGGACAATTAAGAAAAATGAATTAATTACTTAATATTATTGGACAACAAATAATAGGACATGACATGTGGAATCTGTGATCATTTTGGTTGTATGTGAATTACCAAATTTCTCCCATGGTACTATTTAATTTATTATTTTCTAAGGGTTTATTTTGTTGTATTGCGCATTATTCACCTAAATTTCTCCCATGGATAAATAACAGTTATGTATATATGTAGAAAGAGGTTAAATGTGTAAAAAGTAATAGAGACAATGGTGATGAGGGTGAAGATGGCAAGGAAAAAGGCGGAGAGAAGCATTGGGTAGAACGGGTTGTGAGGCTCGAATGTATATTGTTCATAAGGTGAAGCTCGGTGTATGGGAAGTTAGAAAAGTTGAGTTGGACCACAACCACGAGTTTGTGAGTCCTTCGAAAGTGTAGTTTATGCATAGGCCACGAAATATATCGGCGGTCAGGCAACATATGATTAAGATGTTAAACAAATCTGGTTTAGGGCCAAGTGAAGTGATGAAAATGTTAAGCGAGACGAGAGGTGGATTAGAGAATGTTGGATTGAATTATCAAGATGTTCGTAACATAATGCAAAAGATTATGCATCGACTTTTTGACAGAAGTGATGCGGCAAATGGTTTGAAGTTTCTACGGGAGCTAGGTACGAATAGTTTCAGGGATTTTTTTCTATGTTGTTGATGTTGATAATTAGAAAAGGGTAAAATGCCTTCTATGGGTGGATTCACGGTGTTTGCATTCATATAAGAATTTTAGTGATGTTGTTTGTTTTGATTCGACGTATCATACAAATCGTAACAACACGTCGTTTATAGCGATTACAGGGGTGAACCAAATTAAGTACCCCAACACAGCAGCACCCCAAGCGTAATAACTAATGTTATCCACATCCGGCAGAAGGGGTAAATATTTGTTATGCACTACATCATTGCTCTTAGTCAGAAAAAGAACAGAGCCAATCACATACAACAGGTACATCTGAGTGTGAATCACATGACGCTGATAATCATGAGTTTGGGAAGAACCATATGTCTTCCGCAACCATCGCAACGAAATGCTATCATTATGGCCTCAAACTTCTCATGCTGCCACAATCGAGGATCATCCCACTTATTCAACCAATACCATCTCGCATTAAGAAGCTCCGAAAAATACAAAGGAATCTCATACACTGGCAAGCCCATCAACATATATACATACTCTAACATGATAGTAGTCTCCCCGAAAAACATATGAAATGAGGTGGTCTCCAGTCTCCACCGCTCAACAAGTGCACTAATCAGTTCAGCATCATTCCGTGGCAACCTATCTATATCATGCTCTCCGCTATCATGCACGAACATACCAAAACTGGTTTTATTCAAGATCTCCCTCATATTAGGTCTCAGCTCCCACTCGTGCAACAACGCAGTACTCTGTCTAATATACAATTTCCCACGATCCACATTATTCCAAATATCAATACTAACATGTCTTTTCTGGTTATATAATATAGAAGGATCAATAGGCCCACAATGACCGCGATCCATACCTACAATTAACAGTATACACAACCACAAATAAAATAATTATAAAAATCCAAATAAATACGATATAAAAAAATTCTACCAATGAATAAACTATATTTTAATTAATTTTACATAATTTAATTTACCCTAATCTCATAATTTAAGTATATAAAAACATTCAAAAATCCTTTTTATTTAATTTACATTTTGAAAATATAAAATCTACCTAATTTATAAATTAATTAATTTTTTGTAACAAAATATAATCAACAAATTAAATTACTTATTCTTCAAATTTAAATAACAACCCCATCAAATTCGCCACAATTATATACATAAATAATCCCCACAAATCCACTCAAATTATACATAGATAATGGGTACAAACTTTTACAAATTGTCTAAAATTATACATACATAATGGGTACAAACTTTAAAATTGAGTATAAAATCGAAGTGGTACCTGCCACTGGGTTTCTTAGCGGGATGAGGAATTTCCGCTGGGTTTACTAGCATGAGGTCTTCGCCGGACAACTATCGGGTTACACGGCGGCAGCAGCATTAATTATTATTTTATTTCGCACGCTCTGTCTGCGTGTGTTGTGTATATTTTGTGTGTGTGTGATTTTTCATGTGTAAAATATGTGTTTAATGAGTGTCTGGAGTTTTGTGTATTAAAAATGGGGTCACGCTAGCAAAGATAGCGGGATATTGATCCTTCCGCTATCCACTGTTTGATGATACGGAATCAAACCGGCACCGAAATAAGTATAAAGGATATTTTGCAGTCATGGTAAGTATATCAAGTCTCCTAATTTATCTAATCATGTTTTGCCTGTGCATTAGTTGTATATCTTGTAACCCATGTCTTGTTAAAACCTGTGTAGGAGCATCTGTTGCCAGATATGTTGCGGGAGTATCACCCGCAAAGATTTCCAAATGAGAAGCCTGAAATGGTTAGTGCTTTTGATCGGCCGAAACGATGACGATTGCGGAGTACTATTGTGCAAGTACATGGACTACATGTGTCATGGTCTGAATTTGTAACATGTGAAGTAGAGCGAGGAGGAGGCACTTAACTTTAGGTATCGGATAGCATATGAGATAAATAAGTGTAGAGCTCGTAGAATGAGTGAAAAATATCTACACTATAGGAGGTTGGTGGTAGTATAGTTAGTATAGTTATGCTTTGTAGTTGAATGTAAAAGACTTTGTAATTGTCGGTTCCATAACAATGAAGATTGTTGGTTTGTTTCTCTCGCACTTCCATAACCTTGGTTTTAGGTTCTTTGTAAATTCATTTTCTATCAAAATATTGGGTTTTTTTTTATGATTTTGTGACCAAAATTCTTCATTTTTATTTACTAGTTGAGGAAAAATATAAAAAAATTAATTTAAAAATATTGAATTTTGATATGAACTTCCATGTGGGTGTCCAAGCTAACCTGAAACCAAGGTGCTAGTAGCAAACCCTAAAAATGATTTTTTTAAAAGAAATAATTATTAAGTTGACACGTACTTGCTATGTTGAGATTAAATCATTACCTATAAATATTGGACCCATTAAAAATAAGATAATAGGTGAAAACAATTTTCTTATATCCGAATATTGTAACTTTATAAATTCATTTTCTCTCAAACTATTGGGTCTTTTTTCATGATTTTGCGACCAAAATTCTTCATTTTTATTTACTAGTTGAGGAAAAATATAAAAAATTAATTTAAAAATATTGAATTTTGACATGAACTTCCATGTGGGTGTCCAAGCTAAACCTAAAATCAAGGTGCTAGTAGCAAACCCTAAAAATGATTTTTTTAAAAAAATAATAATTAAGTTGACACATACTTGCTATGTTGAGATTAAATCATTACCTACAAATATTGGACCCATTAAAAATAAGATAATAGGTGAAAATAATTTTCTTATATCTGAAGACTGTAACTTTATAAATTCATTTTCTCTCAAAATATTGGGTTTTTTTTTCATGATTTAATAACCAAAATTCTTCATGTTTATTTACTAGTTGAGGAAAAATATAAAAAATTTAATTTAAAAATATTGAAATTTTGACATGAACTTCTATGTGGGTGTCCAAGCTTTAACCTAAAACCAAGGTGCTAGTAGCAAACCCTAGAAAAGATTTTTTTTTAAAAAAAATAATAATTAAGTTGACACATACTTGCTATGTTGAGATTAAATCATTACCTCCAAATATTGGACCCATTAAAAATAAGATAATAGTGAAAACAATTTTCTTATATCCGAAGACTGTAAGTTTGTAAATTCATTTTCTCTCAAAATATTGGGTTTTTTTTCATGATTTAATAACCAAAATTCTTCATTTTTATTTACTAGTTGAGGAAAAACATAAAAAAATTAATTTAAAAATATTGAATTTTGATATGAACCTCCATGTGGGTGTCCAAGCTAACCTAAAACCAAGGTGCTAGTAGCAAACCCTAAAAATGAATTTATTTAAAAAAATAATTAAGTTGACACATACTTGCTATGTTGAGATTAAATCATTACCTCCAAATATTGGACCCATTAAAAATAAGATAATACGTTAAAATAATTTTCTTATATCCGAAGACTGTAACTTTATAAATTCATTTTCTCTCAAAATATTGGGGTTTTTTTTTCTCATGATTTAATATAACAAATATAAGAATATATGCGTCAAAATAAGTTAGCTTGAATATTCATCCCATTAAAAATAAGGTAATTCTCTCAAAATTATATTTTTATTTCATGAAAAACCTAAAACTAGTTAAATTAACTTGTAAAAAATTGGGTTGTTAATTGTTATTTAACAATAACAATTCATCATTTTTATTTCCTTATTTATGAAATAATTATTAAATCCATAAAAACAATTTAATATAACAAATATAAGAATATATGCCTCAAAATAAGTTAGCTTAAATATTCATCCCATTAAAAATAAGGTACTTCACTCAAAATTATATTTTTATTTCATGAAAAACCTAAAACTAGTTAAATTAACTTGTAAAAATATGGGTTGTTATTTTTTATTTGACAATAACAATTCAATCATTTTTATTTCCTCATTTATGAAATAATTTTTAAATCCATAAAAACTATAAGTATATAACAAATATTTGTTCCATATGCCTCAAAATAATTTAGATATAGGGTTTGTTAATTTTTATTTGACAATTACTTTTTTATTTAAAAAAATTCATTTATCTACTGATTACTTCCCCAATTATTTATGCCGGACTGGATTCAAAACCCTAGATCGTACCCAACATGAGTCATTCAACAAAACCCATCACACAGAATAGATATAAGGCATAAAAACATAAATTAAAGCACAAATTAACCCAGCATCATCCCATCCAACATCAGATTAAACCAGTCTTAAACAAAAGAACACAAAAGTCCACAGATTCATATAAACATGCAAAATAAAACTTTAAACAAAAAACACTTGAAACCCAAGAGCTGTATAAC
Source organism: Eryngium alpinum (assembly GCA_032274865.1). Taxonomy (NCBI): domain Eukaryota; kingdom Viridiplantae; phylum Streptophyta; class Magnoliopsida; order Apiales; family Apiaceae; genus Eryngium; species Eryngium alpinum. The sequence continues at coordinate 6,196 of JAUEJK010267306.1, forward strand.
CCTACTAAAGTTCATATAAATTTGTTCAGCTCTTGGGTTTCAAGTTGTAGAGCTATCAACTCGTCCGCCATCCTACCGTGGTTCGATCGGAAATACATTGTGAAGTCGCGAAATGTGCTCTCAATGGCCATCACGAACTGCCCAACATGAAAGCCGTCATTATTCGCCGCTAGGTCACGATGGTTGTGCTCGAACTCCCGCATGAACTCCGCGAACTCCTGCAATGCTACGGGCGTGTTTGTTGAGATTTGTTATGGCCATAGAGACGCTGTCATGGGTTACGTCGACCGTTAGCAGCCATTGGAATAAACCTGAAAGGAAACAAAAAATATTCAGAAGACAGACATTATAAAATAAGTGAAGTGGGTTAGACGACAAATAAGACTTTTAGGAATACTACCTGTGTAACTGGAGAAGATTTGAGTTGCAGAATAAATGTAAGTATCAAAATATTTGGGGTATTTAAAGGCGTAGCTAGGATTTAGTTGGGGGGGATAAATATGTTTTGTGTACCAATGTAACTATAATTAATATGGGTAGATGAAGGGAAGAGAGTCATGATGAATTTATTACATGCGATTAGACTAAATGGGTAAATATATCGGTTACATACAAACACAATTACATACAGCGGGGAAGATGAATAGTTATACGTGTGCAATATCTAGGAAGAAAATCCGTCAAACTTCATACCAGATTGAATTAGCTCCTATACATATATTGTTTCCAAACACATATAATAACGAATTTAAACAACAACCTAAATGGTTGCTTACCTCTATCATTTACATTAGGTCAACAGTTCGAATCTGCGCTACTGCAACTTTGCGTGTATTTTTGGTATTATTCAATCCGATAGAAATACAAGTGGATGATTACGTGTCCCGTTTAGCCACGTGGCGCGCCCTTATAGTAGGCCGCAGTCTTTTAACTTGTTCATCCGGTAAGTGTTGTACTGGATTACAAATTAAGTATGTATTTTTATTATAATTTAGGTGCTCCAATAATAATTACGTAACAATTTTTTGTACACGTGTGCCGCACAGGTCAATAAATCAATCCGTAAGGTTGGATCGGACAAATGTGAAAATTAAAAAAAAAAGGTCAAACTAGTGCCTTTTAGGTTAGTGTCCATACCTTAAACCACAAATAAACCCTAAGATGAATTATACAATATATTTTATATAAATTTATTAATTCCTTATATAATAACAAAACAAATATAGTGTATTTGTTATTTAGTGCTTTAAATAAATATAAGAGAACAATGTTTTTATTAATTTAAATTATTTAATTTTCATAGTTATTAGATAATTTTTGTAAAAAATATATTGTTTCCAAACACATACGATAACGAATTTGAAGGGCAACCTAAATGGTTGCTTACCTCTATCATTTATATTAGGTCCTCGTTTCAAGTCGCGAAAGCGTTCGAAATTTCTCTTTTTTGTTTTTGTTTACCTTATCCGTTAAAACTATTAACGGATGGATGGAAACTGGATTTTAAATCATAATGAATAAAATGAAGATCCAAGAACATGTAGAAAACCATTGAATAGAAACTACGTAAATACATTACTTCAAAGACAACAAAAATCAAATGCAATAACCAAACCAGTGGCACCACCACCAACAACACAGTACCAGATCACTTAAATGGGCAAGTACGCCTGTCATGATTTGTCTTCTTCTTAAAGAGAGAACACTTCCTACCCTGCCGTGGGTCTTCAATAGGACACTTCATTGTGTCAACCTTCTTTCATCCTTTCGTTTGAGATACTATAGGATCGAGGATGATATCAGGAAATTACTGACTCCCCAGAATTTCAACTTCAATATCTATGGTGGCATCATCATGTTCATTTCCCGACCCTTCTCCATCATCTAAAGGCAGACTCTCGATATTCTGCATTTCTCGTGCAATCAACTCCTTGGAGTAATGGTAACGAGCCATAGAACACATCCCAGTAACACATAATTTCTGAAAACCAACTATCAAATCATTGTATCGAATTGTTGGGTTATCCTCCAAATTGGCAAGCTCCACATTGGGTTTAAACCGACTGATGATTTCCCTGTTAGTATCATTGGCCCAACGCCGATTTATCAAACCCTCAGGAATATCTGTTTCCAAAGTTTGCCACTGATTAAGGAATCTTATCAAATGTCTACAAATCATTCCAGAGTTTTCATATTGCTTGCAGTAACACGCCAGATAACCAGTATGTAAGTTATGTTCTTTTCGATACATGGTTCTTCGACTAGACTGCATACTTGATCTAAAAACATCATAGATCATGCGTTCGAAGGAGCACAAGTCCAGTCTTATAACAACTTTCAGACCAGAAGCTCTCCGTTGATCCACTTGGAATTGACGAAATATCTCTTTCGTGCATAAACTTCCGGCATGAACCTCTAATATTGATCCAAGTTCCATAGTACGCTCCAGGTTCGTAGTTACATAGTCACTTTTCTTTTCCCTCGTGTACTGCTTCTCTAATGCACGGACAGAATTCTGAATAAACTCCTTAATCCCAGTAGTAGGCTTCACAAATTCGTCAAAATAAGCATGTATTCCCTCACTCCTTGATGTTGTTGTCATACCATAAGAAAAAATTGTTTGCGTATATGCGCGAATCCATCTATGACGAATTGCATACACTGAAGAAAGCCAAGTATGATCCTCCAACTCATAAGTCTCCACTAATGAACTACATTTATCCTCAAACTCTTCCTCTGTCAATGTACTGTATACGCAGTAATTAAAGTCTTCTTCAAAACTATCCGGAAACCTGGTATAAAGAGTAGACAACTTTTCTGGAAACATACTGGATATATGCCAAGTACATAATAAATGCTTGGTGTGTGGAATCACACTGGTTATTGCGTTCCCCATAGCTATATCCTAATCCGTAATAATGGTAACAAGCAGTCGATCCTTCACCGCTTCCAACCAAGTGCTCAACACCTACTTAAAGGTTGCTTCTGTTTCGTCGCTTATGAGTGCAAACCCAAATAGGATGGTCTGAAAATGGTGGTTCACACCTGAAATTGGTACAAATGGCATTGAATAATGATTAGTCTTATATGTTGTATCGAACGTTACAACATCGCCAAAAGCTTCATACGCTGCAAGGGAGCGGGGATCCACCCAGAGTATACACTGCAGTATACCCTCATCATACACTTTCAGCCTATAGAAAAATTGCTCCGATGATTCCGCATCCATCTTTCGTAACAAATCCAGACTGGGCTAGCATCATTTGTATCAATATCTTTTTTTCGTTGATCTCGTAAAATATTCCTTATGTTCTGCCCATCAAAGCCTAATTTATATATCCCCCCCCCCCACCCAGTAGCATTTCCAAAAAAATCAAAGATTTCCTAGGAGGTATGTCGGCTTCATCAAAACTCCCAATTAAGCACTTGGCTGCAGCGGATATATTCCTTTCCCGTTGCATAAACTGTGTTTTAGTTGGAGTCACCATCTCGTGATTATGAGCTAGATCCAATGCTGACACTTCCCAGTCACCTGCTTTTACTTTATGAACCACATATATTCTTGCTCTGCATCCTGTCTTCCCAATCACATCCCTATGCCTCCTTCATTTTTTTATCACACCATTTTCACCTACCAACATAGGTTTATGTACTATTTTCCTGTCTCTTTGACAACCAAATAATCGGGCAGAGATCTCATTAGTTTTATAACGTTTATAATTATAACGAATCTTGATTTCAAAACTATTAATTGCGCCATAGTCCCCATAGAATTTCTCCGCTTCTTCCAAATTACTGAATCTCTTACCTACATAAGGCACAGTCTCATCACTACCTATATTAT
>JAUEJK010267524.1:0-10038 GCA_032274865.1 Eryngium alpinum
CCAAGACTAGGGTCCGGACAAGAGTGACCGTTCACTAGGATTAGGTAAAGGCTTCGAACACTTGGCGTGTTTTTATTGGTGCCCCCCAAGACTAGGGCGCTGACAAGAGTGTCCGTGCACTAGTGTTAGGTGAAGGCTTTGAACACTTAGCGTGTTTTTGTTGGTGCCCCTCAAGATTAGGGTGCGGACAAGAGTGTCCGCACACTAGGGTTAGGTGAAGGCGTTGAACACTTGGCGTGCTTTTCTTGGTGCCCCCCAAGACTAGGGTGCGGACAAGAGTGTTCATGCACTAGGTTAGGTGAAGGCTTTGAACATTCGTGTGTGCGGATATATCCTTAATTAGGGGCTTAGTGTGGGAACGGATGTATGGTGGGAACGGGTGGGGTTGCGGACTGGGGGGGACCAAGGGTAGCGCGTGGGGGTTGGTAGTGGATGATTCGTATGAATAACGAGGTCACGCATGCGTGCACGCGTGAGTCGGGCTGCACGACGCCAATTAGGGTTTTAACACTTAGGTTTTGTAGTGCCTTTCTAAGCACCACTCTCGTCCGTGGGATTAGATCCGCGTGCGGTAACACGATATGTACCATGTCTGTGCACATGTTATATAACTTTTTCCATGTCCGTTTGTAACTACATGTAGCTCAGGGTAAGCTCACGGATGAAGGGTAGAACACTTTATGGATGAACGCAGGCAAATATTCCCACGCGTCCGCAGTCAGGTCACGAGATTCCTTTTATCCGCAAGCAGCATATCCTTGTGTAGGACGCAATGGCTATACAGATGGACGGTGGATGGGTAGATGGGAATGCGCGGATGTGTCCGTTCACTACCCTAGGGTTAGTCGTCCGTCCAGGCGTGCCAAAATACTCACTTTATTTTATTACTTGTGGATTATGATAGCTCTTTTATGCTATGACGTTTGATGACTAACCTCTGTCTTATCTTTGTTTCAGGTGTTGGCATACTATTTTCTAGCTGGCTAGGACAATATCCTTGCCAAGGGGGAACGTCCGTATAATAGTAAGGGACGTTGCGTGTCTAGAGACGATACGCGCGTCAGGGATAGTTCTGGTGGCGCTATGTCCACGAGAGAGTCTGCGGCTGCTGAGGAGCATCATGTTTCAGTCGACAATTCGGAGATCTTGCCGGAGAAAATTCCCATGGGGGTAGTCATTGAGCCCCAAGAGAAAGAGGTATACAAATGGAGGTACATGGGGACGTGCATGGCTGGGACGTTTAGAACGCAGATATCGTCTAGCCCGTTTCGTGCAACTTCGCGGATATCCGCGACTTATATTTTAAACCATACGAGGCGGAGCTGCGAGCCATGGGGAAGCTTCCGCCCACCTACAATAACGAGTTGTTGGTGCAAAAGTTCCGGCATTTGGAGTATGCATCCGAGCCAAATCGGTTTGCAAAAGATGTGGAGGAGGTCGTCCGCGACATTTTTGACATTCTTCCGGAATATGAATAGAGGTATCCGACTTCTCACGAAAGGCTATATCACTGTCCGGAAGGAGGCTGGGTGCCTATCCTAGTGGCTTTTTTTAGGCAGGGATTTCGGTTGCGTATGCACCAATTTACGTACTCAATTTTCGATGACTTCCTCAAATGCGCCTTCTGCCAAGTGGCTCCCAACAACATCCGCTCCATTAACAGATTCATAGCTAGGTGCGCAGAGAAAGGAGTCGAGCCAATGACACGGCTATTCTGACTTTGCATAGCGTATCAAAGACCGCCAATGAATGCATCTACAATATTTTCTGGAAGTCCGTCCCCAAGTATGGGCAGCGATGGATGGAAATGCCAAGTTGCTATCGAACTTGGCACTTTAAATTTATAATGATTAAGGGAGGTGACCTTACCCATCTCCCTAGATGGGCTGAAGAGGTCAAGCTAGAGGCTCCACAACCTTCTATGGACGCTGCTGAGATGGAGCTCGTCCGCGCCTTTGTACATCACGATAGCGAGCGGTGGCCCTTAGATATCTTTTCGTACAAGTCTTTCTTGTATGAATACAATCGTAAGTATACCTTAGTCTGCGCTTTTTACTATATCTTATTTGTATACGTCTGCATGCTTTACTTTTTATATATGCGTTCGTATGTTATACTTGCGATACGTATGTTCTGACTTATCCCTTGTTCTTTGCAGTTTCTCACAAGAGGTACACCTATCCGACCATGTTGAGTAAGAAATTGATGTTGAAGGGTATGGGGGATAGGTGCATCGATGGAAAGAAGGCCGGTGGTGTAGAAATAGAAGAGGGAAGCATGCGAGGCTCTCCAATCAAGTGGTGGACAGTCCAAGGATCCGCAACCCAAGAAGAAACCAAAGAAGCACGTGGCGGACAAGGGATTTCAATTGGTTGATGAGGAGATTGATCAGCCGGACCCCTTTGTCGTGGTTCACGGTGCGGACTTGGACGTCCAGGTCCTCTTAAGGCAGCCAGCTCCCCAAGATCCGCCTACTGGCGCGTCCGCCAGTCAGCCAGGTCTGAATGCTGAGATCTCTTATCCGACCGACGTAGATTGGGAGCACTATCAGCTCAAGGATAGTGAGGTGGCTCCCGAAGTCTTGAAAGTAGGGGTTCGTCCGCGGCTGACGGGATTGGCTGGGCCGAGTCCGGGTGATGACTCAACATATACTTTAGACATCCGCGGATACGAAAGATGGGTGGCGGCTGAGGAGGACAGCACTAAGAACCCACTTGATTGCCTTAAGGTATTCGCCATTCCTCAAGATATGGCGACATATGCTTTGATGGAGGACGCACAAGTGCAACGACATTTAAAAGTGCAGGCCGGACGGGTAAGCTTCTGTCCGTACCTTTTCATATATGGTCACTTTGAACTTGTTAAGTGTTTGTGAACTAATGTTTACTTTTCGTCCGTGCAGCTGGTTTCGATGGTATGTGGGATGGTCGAGAGGCTTCGCGATCAGCGGATGAGAATTGCCTCGTCTGCCATTGTTGCTACCAATGCTAAGGAGGACACTCGTCTGGCCACTAAGCAAGCCGGGTCATGAAGGCCACCATGGAAAGCGCCCAGAGGGCGGAGAATAAGGCCCAGAACGAGCTATCCGCCATAAACCTTCTTCTTGAGGAGAGCCAATGAGGCCAACGACGCCCTTCATAAGGAGGGAGAGGAGCTGAAAGATGAGACCACAACCAAGGAAAAGCTGCTATCCGAGAAGGACCAGGCCTTATCCGTCAAGGATCAAGAGCTTGCTGAGCTGAGAGCTAAGGTCACGAACCAGTCATCCGCCAATTCCTACCTGGAGGCCGTAAAGAGTTTTATGAAGAGTGGGACCTTCCGCCACGTTGTGAACTGTGGGCCCCTCTTTCTCCATGGGCTACGAGGCTTGTGAGCAGTTCATTGGAGAGGGGAATGTGTACACTGCGGAGGCCCATAACTTCAAGAAGTACTTAGCTGCCGAGATGGCTAAGGAAGGGGATGAGGAGGCAGATGAACAACAGCTGGATGGTCCGGACGATCTGCCTATGGCGGAGCTTTATCCTGAGGCCGAAGCTGAGGCGTCCGAGGAAGGGTCTTCCTCATCGTCCGAAGAGTTGGAGGCCGAAAAGGAGAAGTCTGCGACTTCTCAGCCGCCATTAGGTGAATCCTCCACGAAGGGAGATGGTCAATGAAACTATTTGTAAATCATTTTGGGCGTGAGGCCGTGTAATCAAAATAGTTATCCCAATCTTGATTAATTGGTCTGGGAGTCTGGAATGGCTATTGTAACATACTTTTGCTTCAATGTATGCAAGTATTTTTATTTCGTGCTTTGAGTAAATGAAGTTATTCCGTTTTATGTTGCACAAATGTTATCTCTTTTTTGTACTTAGTTTATATAAATGTAGTTGTATAAAACTAAGTGTCCAGCTGTAAAACGACTAACGGATTTAAACAATAGTATATCTGTAATATTTTAAACGTTTGCCCAAGGCTTCAATTTATTTTAACCAACTCTTTTAAAGTGTTAGAGTGGAGGATTCGAGTGAATTGCCTAAGGCTTAATAATTTGAACCAACTCTCTTAAAGTATTAGAGTGGCAAGTAATCATTCGCAAATGTTTTTATCTGTGGATATATATGCGTCCACGCATTAGTATGATCTTTGCGGATCTTAGACTTATTAAAGTCCGTATATTAGGGTTTGCATGCCTTTCTTAGGGTGACGAATGTCCCTAGTTAATGTTCATAGGACTTAAGGGACCGTGATCCCTATGTCATCCGTGTAAGACCTGGTAGTCTGAGCTCATGGAGCTTGCATTTGTTGATTGTTAATTGGTCGAACCCAAATATGGAAACGAGACAATGATGTGCTCCAATAGTGGTCGGACCCATGATGGGCGGACCTTTTAATAACTTAGTAATAAAACTTGAAATGTACATATCCTATTACGAACTTATCAAACAATGATGCCTTATAGATTGGTAAAATGTCTACAAAATATGTTACAAAAAGACTAAGCCTTAAGTAGCCTAGTGGTAGAACTTGCGGAGCCTAAGTCTCTGCCATGTGTTGGGCATCTCTATGTTGTCCATACGTTCGAGCTTGTAGGTGCCCGGACGTATGACCCTTGTCACTTTGTAAGGACCTTCTCGATTGGCAGATAGTTTTCCTTGGTTGGTGTGGTCAGATACTTCTGTTGCTCTGAGGACCAAGTCGCCTTCAGAGTACTGCATTGGTTTCACTTTCTTGCCAAAGAAGGCTGTCATTTTTTGCTTATAGGCAGCCATGCGGACTACTGCTTGGTCATGGAGCTCATCAAGGAGCTCTAGGTTAGCTCTCAATCCGTCTGGGTTTGTGGCCTCCAAATAGATGACAACCCGGAATGAGGGGGAACTAATCTCTATAGGGATGACTACCCCGATGCCATAGCATAGTTTGAACGGACTTTCCCTGGTGGCTGTCCGCGGGGTGGTCCTACAGGACTGTAGAACCTTGGGCAACTCCTCAGCCCACTTGCCTTTAGCATCAAAAAGTCTCTCCTCCATCCCTCGGACTAGGCTTCCATTAGTGACCTCGACTTGGCCGTTTGTTTGTAGATGGGAGACAGATGAAGTCCGATGCTCAATGTTGAAGTCCGCTAAGAACTCTTAGAAGGGGTCGTTAATGAACTGCGGTCTGTTATCGGAGATAAGGACTATGAGGACTCCAAACCTTAGTATCACTTCCTCGTAGAAGAACTTGCGGCAATCTGGCTCTTTAATATTACCCACTGCCTGAGCCTTTATCAATTTGGTTATGTAGTCGATGGCCACTATAACAAACTTTAGGCGGCCTGGAGCTAAGGGAAATGGCCCCATGATATCCAATCCCCACATTGCAAAGGGTACGGGGGAGAGGATTGAGGTTGGAGGTATCGGAGCTTGCTTAGACATGTTACTGTAGAATTGGCATTATTTGCACTTTCGGGCGTAGTCAATACAATCCTTAAAAAGAGTAGGCCAGTAGTACCCTTGCCTTATGATCTTGTGTGCGAGAGACTTCCTATTCATATGGTCTCCACACATCCCCTCATGAACTTTAGACATGCAGAGCGTCATCTCATTCACGCCTACACACTTAAGGAGCAGGTCATGGAAGCCTTTTCGGTATAGGACTCCATCCAGGAGGCAAAATCTGGCTGTCTTAGCTTTGAGTGCTATGGCTTCCTTGTGATCCGTTGGTAAAACTCAGTTAACCAAGTACTATAGGGTGTTGTCCAATCGGTCACTTGATTGATGTTCAACACTTGGAGACCCTACTCGATGTTTGGTCGCTCCAAATGCTCTAAGTAGACAGCCCATTTAACTTCTCAAAATCCGAAGTAGCCAATTTGGAGAGGGAGTCAGCTATGATGTTATCCGTACGGTCTACCTATTGGAGGCGGAAGCTTACAAAATCTGACATTGCTTCCTTGGCCAACTTCTGGTAGCGGATCATGATGGGATCCTTGGCCGTGTATCCTCCTTGCAACTGGCAGACTACTAGCTAGGAGTCATTATAGACTTGGAGGTGTTCCACCTTTAAGTTCTTGGAGAAACGGAGACCGGCCAAGAGGGCCTCATACTCTGACTGGTTGTTGGTGGCTTTGAACTTGAAGAGAAGTGCCTGTTATATGGTGAAGCCATCGAGGCTTGTCAAAACGATCCCTGCTCCGCTTCGTTCAGCCGTGGATGATCCATCCACAAAGAGATGCCAAGATTCATGTAGTTGCTCAATAGTGGGAGTAGCCTGAGGGGCGGACACCTTGTCCGCGGATGATAGTGGCTGGGGCTCCATCCATATGGGTGGACATGGCTCTGGAAAGATACACTCCATGATGAAATCGGCAAAGTCTTGGGCCTTGATGGAAGTGCATAGTACATAGTCCAGTTGGAATTGGCTAAGCTCTATAGCCCAATTCACCATCCGTCCGGAGATGTTCGGCTTGTGAAGGATCTTCTTCAGGGGTTGGTCCGTGACCACCTTAATTTCCCTCCCCTGGAAGTAATGCCTTAGCTTTCGGTTGGCCATGAGAAGGGCGAAGGCAAACTTCTCAAGGTTGGGGTACCTTGTCTCCGCATCCTTAAGGACTTGGCTTACATAATACACCGGCCTTTGCTGACCCTCCACCTCGCCGATGAGGGCGGCACTTATACCTAGTGGGATTCCGCGATCACCGACTTCACTATCATATCGTCAACATAAACTTCCATGTTGCGCCCGAGCTGTGATTAGAAGATCTTGTTCATGAGCCTTTGGTAGGTGTCTCCAGCATTGATGAGTCTGAAGGGCATGGACTTGTAGGCATACACCGCTCTATGGGTGATAAATAAAGTCTTAGGGATATCCTCCGAGTTTATGGGTACTTGGTTGTATCCCACGAAGGCATCCATGAAGCTGAGCATGGTATGACCGGATGTAGCATCTATGAGTTGGTCGATGGTAAGCAGGGGGTAGGATTCCTTGGGGCAAGCCTTGTTGAGATTCGTGTAATCCATACAAATTCGCCATTTACCATTTGGCTTCTTGACCATCACTACATTAGCTAGCCAATCTGCATACTTGATCTCAAATATATTATATGCGGCTATGAGCTTGTTAACTTCCTCATCTATTGCCTCCTGCCTTTCTGGAGCGAACACCATTTTTTTCTGCTTGATAAGTTTACAATTGGGATCAACCTCGAGTTTATGCATGGCCACGAATTTTTCAAGGCCTGGCATATCAGCCGCGGACCATGCAAAGACATCCGCATAGTCGCGGAGAAGCTGAATGACTTCCTCTTTGAGGGCATGTTGTAGCCCTGTCCCAACGCTTATGGTTTTCTCAAAGTCCCCCACTACTAGCTCAATCTTCTTTGTGTCTTCGACCGCGGACGGCCGTTGATACTCAGGGAGCTCTAGATCCGGGTTTGAAGGTTGAACCCTTGGAGGGAACAAAAACCCATCCGGAATTGAAGCGTCCGTGTGGGACAGGATGGAGTCCATAGAGGACTGGGTGACGTCCGCAGGGGATGGGCTAATGTCCGTAGACATTGAGGTGTCCGCGAGGGACGGGTTGGATGATGGGGGCGAGTGCATGACATTACTTACCATCATGCACTGCCCTTGCCCTTGGAGTGTAGCCTTTTTCTCTTACCTTTGCTTACATATCCGGGCTTGATGTAGCTGGCGCTTGGCCGCTCTCTTAGAGGCACGGATAGGTACATACTCGGCTTTTTGCTTCTCTATGGCTTTTTGCCTATTTGCCTGTGAGGTTTCCCTCATTGCCAGTGCAACCTTATAACACCCGGCGGCTATCTCAGGGTCCGCCCTAAGGATGCCTACTCCGTGAGGGGTAGGGAAATTGACCTTTAGATGGGGGACGGACGAGATTCCTCTGATGAGTGTAAGTGTTGGTCGCCCAATCAAGATATTGTAGGGGGAGGCTCCATCGACTATACGGAAAGTTATCATGTGTCTGAGCACTTGAGCCCCTGTCCCAAAGGTCAACGGTAGGTGGATGGTGCCTAGCACCGGTACTGAGTAGTGACCAAACCCATAGAGTGCGGACTCCGCGGGTGGCTCCATTTTCTGAGATAGGTCTGTCATCCTATCTAGAGCATGCTTGTAAATGATGTTGACGGATGCGCCATTATCTATCATTATTGTCTTCACCTCGTACCCATCCACGGACAAGGTGACCACCAAGGCCTCCTTGTGATCCGGGTCAATGCTTTCGTAGTCCGCATAAGAGAAGGTAATGACGTTGCATATCTCTGGTCTTGGTCCAATTACATAGACGTGAGCGGTGGATGACTCAGACTCCGGATTCCCCTCGTTGATTCTGCCCACGATCATGTCTATCCGCCTTTTTCCCTTGTCTTCTGCTGCGGGAGCGGGGACTACTTGCTTATCTGTCGGGAGGGACTGGTTAACTTTTCCCTTCTTTGCGAACCCATCCAAGAAGTACCTTAGAGAGATGCAATCCTCCGTGAGATGCCCATAGGTTTGGGCGGTCATAAAGTTTCGAGCCCTTGAGCTCTGCCAACATGGTAGGGTAGTCCTTTGTGAACCTGGTCCATTCCCTCTTAGGCTTTGATTGGGCCTTAGGGGTCCACAGGAGACTGCACACATCCTTGCGCGCGGATGGCACATCCGTTATAGACGGTGAGGGATATGAGGTTATGACATAGTCTGGAGTGGGAGTAGAGCTTTGGATGGGATTGTGCCCATGCTTTTGCTTCTTATCTTTGTGGTGGTATCCATGCTTCTTTTGTGGGAGCATGTCAGTTTTAACCGGGACGGGGGTGGACAATCCTCTTGCTTCTCTCATGGCTTGGAGAGCATTATCTCTGGTGATGTATTCTGACGCCATGGCGTAGAGCGTAGCCATGGTCTGGGGGTCCCATTTGATGATGTCCAAGACATATTGTTTGTTGTAGTTGTGTCTAACCCCCTTCGGGAGGCACTGATGGCCGTCCCTTCATTTACGTTATCCACAAGGTTCACTCCCTCCTTGAACCTTAGAATGTAAACATTCAAAGTCTCACTCGGTCGCTGGACGATGGCCTCCAAGGAGACCGAGTGGATGTCATGAGGCAGTTCGCTCGGAACCTCTTGAGGAACGCCGAACAAAACTCTTCCCAAGAGTCAAGGCTCTTAGCTGACAGCTTGTTATACCACGTTTTGGCGTGGCCCTTAAAAGTGGAAGCGAATTGACGGCAGATGACATGGTCGTTGTAGTTCTCCATCTTCATCTGTTGGTCAAAGAATTGTGTATGATCATTCGAGTTTGAGTTCCCAGTGGTGCCTTGTAATCAAGTTTCCTCTGTAGATCACTTGCATCCGGGTGATCTCGATAGTGTTGCCATGTATACTCCCAGTGGTGATCTCTGTTGTACCTCGGGTGTTATGGCTCTCTTGAGGAGCCAAGTTTGTTGGGGATGGAGTTTCTCCTAATCACGGAAGATGCCCTTGAGTTCCCTTCTGGTCCGTCCTCGACTTCCTCGTGGTTTATCTCTTCGATAATCGGTTGTGTTTGAGGATTAGGCTGTGCCAAGGCTTGAAGGAAGGTCGCGAACGCAGCCATCTGATGTTGAATAACTCCAGCTGCTATGGCCGGTCCGGCGGCTGCTGTCCGCCCGGTGGCGCCCGTCCGTTTGGGGTGGACGAGAGGCCTTGAAGAAGTGCCCTCTGCTATGGGGCATTTCTCGCGCTCACGGTGTTCACGGTTGCGCAGGCGTTATGCATCTAGACGTCCGCGTAGGTCCGCTGACGTGGGCGGATGGTGACTTCCATCTGACGGATCGTGGGCAATCTCCAAGTGATCCGGGTCTGGGTGTTGAGGGTTATCCGCGTTTGGGTCCCTCCTTGTTTCAGTACTCTTTGTTTCAATTACCATATTTTTATCGTTGTGTGGGTCCTAGTACCTAATTGTCCGAGTGTTCGATTGTTCAATGTTCAATTAGGTCTAAGTTCGTGTCCGTGTACGGACCTAGCTCTTGGTGATGATTGGATGTCAACTTGTTCGAGGGTCAAGTTGAGTACTAATCTCCGCCAAGCGGAAGAGCTGGTG